>VVHJ01063734.1:66584-109934 GCA_015107715.1 Tylochromis polylepis
CAATCCATCCTTCTTGCATATTTTGTTGTTGTTATGAAAAAAAGGCTTGTGCTAATGTGTACAGAAAAGTGTGTGTGTGTGTGTGTGTGTGTGTGTGTGTGTGTGTGTGTGTGTGTGTGTGTGTGTGTGTGAGAGTGAGAGTGAGAGAGAAGAATGAAGGGTGTCAACATTGTTGATCAGGGTTCCCAGTGAATAAAATGAGAGACGTTTTATGAAAATGTTCACTCAAGAATAATTTAAGGAAGTCTTTATTTTGTATATTTATGTCTTTTTAAAATCATCTGAGCAACTGTTAACAGTTTTTACAACTGAAACATTCAGACTAGTGGATTCAAGGCTTTAAATTTACTCCCAATAAATTATTTGAAATCCTTTTGCAGACCTATAACAATAAAAAGACTGATATATTGCACCTTTTGTTTTATATACGGTACACATTATGACTACCACAATTTATTTTCTATGCCAAGATCTCTAAAACATTCAATTGAAACCTCAATAAGATTCATTTTTTGATAAAACAAGATATTTTCAGCTTTGTGTGTGTGTGTGTGTGCGCGCTTGTTGATGTGTTCTCGCAATCTCCGTGGTGACAGAAACCTAGGCCTTTCTGCCAGATTGACCTTTGCAAGGTCGCAGCTACCATCAATTATGGCAGCCAGTAAAATGGGGTTTGCTACACACAACAGATTATATGGAGTGTAAAACATTAGAAAAATGTGTCTGAAACATCAGAGTAGCATGTTTGAAGTGACAAAGGGTGAGTGGGAATAGAGACAGTCCCAAAAAGGGAAGACCCCTGACAAGTGGTTTTGTTTGAAGGCATTGTAACACAGTCAAGTGGGCAGGGATGCTTTCTATGGCCCCACGGCAGTCCATCTTATGGACAGAATACAAGCAGGATGGACGGACATATGCTTTGCACAGGGTCAAATGAAGCAGAACTCTCAGGCCTTTGTGGTGATCTCTTTTGGTGGCGCGAAGAAAAGTAAATCTGTTGTCAAGTTGTAGCCCAATGGGCCCACAAATATCACATAAAAATTCACCGGCCTGTTTTTTGGGGGGGGGTTTGCAAGGCTTTTGTCTTTGACCCATGGTAAGGAGTGTCCGTCCAGTTGGCCTTAATGGCTAAACCACATAGTTCTTAGACTGAATGAGCTCTCCAGCACACTGTGGCAGGGGCTACACACGCACTTGTGAAAACGGCACACTGGCCTGGCTAGAACGCATAATCCATCCATCACAAGAAAGCTTTGAGAGGCGCTTTGACTAATTCAGGACAATGAAGACAGAGCTGGACAGAGATATTTGTGATGAGCGTGACACTCAAGCACCTTCTGTTCTGTTGAAACCCCCTTTCTCTCTTTCAGTATATGAAAGCTGAGTCTAGATTCTAGCTAGATAGCAGATTGTGATCAGCACCTCGCTCTCCTGCCAGTAAAAAGCTTTTTGCTGACTGGGGCCAAAGCCAGCCTTTCTAAGCCCTGAAGTAACAGCGTTACACACAGCACCATACTTCAAGTCTTCAAAAATGCTAAACCAATAAAAAGGATTTCCATCCATCTAAACATGCTCACATAGAAGAATTTTGTTTGAGAGGGGGAATATGCCTGCAGGGGCTGAAACGTTCTGCTAACAAAGTTTTGATTGAGTAAGAGAAGTCTGAACACTAGTGATTCTTCAATTTTTGAATCTGCCTGAAACTGAACAGGGCTTCTTATATGTCCAGTCTGACATCAAATTTGAATTACTGGTAGATGTAGAGTGAAAGAATGACTGTATCTTAAGTAGAACACATTAAGATCTACAAAATTATAGGTCCCTGTCATAAAATACAATTTAAGTGTTAGGTCTGTACAGTATCAGCCATGAAGGAAAGTTAGTTTTACACATGCCAGATTATTTTTTTAAGATAATGGGTAATCAATAAATTCACTTTTGCATCACTGTCTATAACCTGACTGGATTTATTCTGCTGCATTCTTATACATAGGACTGGTACTGCACATGCCTTAAACAATTCTATAAATACCACATGGCTATACAGTAATAGAAAATGGCAAACACATAGAGCAGTTACATATAAGTGGATTATGGACTTGCATATTCTATAAGATTCTGTCTACTTCAATCTGGCAGGGAAGTCAAAGACACCGTAGGAGCTTTTACATTCAGCAATTTATGTTCAATAAAGCACCTATGCTCTTAAAAACTGTGGACTACACTGATATGATCTAATTAAGTAAAAGGAATTAAAAGTGCACCTATTGTGTTCCTAATTATTGCCATGAATCAAAAATCTATTTTACATTGTATTCAGACATCAAAGGGCAGTCAAGTTCAAACTTCTTTTTATGACATTTGTTTTTGCTTTTTGGTTGTAGTTTTGGTTTAATCTTTCAACAAAGTGGCCCTCGCTGATCAGCGGCCAACCATTATTGCACATGTTGTGTGTTGAACCTTTTGATCAGCATTTGAAAACAGCCCCAGAGGACTTTTTAAAACAATCTGTTCTTTCAAATGTATTGCCATTAACTGGCAGCAGTGAAAGGGAAAAAAAAAAAAAAAATACAGACTGGATCTACTATGTCTTTTTTCTGATTACTGCTATGGTCATTTATATGTAAAGAAGTCATTTTAAAACTGCCAAACTTCTACAATGTTTATAGTGGGCTATTATTTTTGTTTTTGGAAAATGAACATGCAAAAATTACTTCTAATATGTGTTAAAAAAAATTAATTCTAAACATGCTTAATTCTTTTTTTTTTCTTTTTTTTTTTACATATTTACATAGTATATCTTCCCTCCCATTGTGTTATGAGTGTATGTGTATGTGTGATTACGCCTCACCCAGGGAGGCTGATTAGAGTGGCTAAAGGGTGTTTATGAGACAGTTAGCCGGGAGGAGATGCCACCCTGCCGCTATCACCCAAATAAAAGAGCCATTTATTACATCCAACATGACCCTCTCATTACACACAAATAGGAATTAATGAGTGCTATATCGGGCACTCCCAGCAGAGCGAGGCAGGGCCCACTAAAGGACTAGCTTTAATTACACTGTCCTACATCTCACCCATTTAACACCACCCATCAGATCACTCTATCTGCAAGGGAAGGGTAGCAGGGTGGAAGATTAGTATTACCTAAGAGTATGGCCAATGAATGTAAAACAGGATCAATAGATAAATCACAAAATAAAATAAAAAATAAAAAAAACCCTACCTGTTACCACCAGTACACTTTTAGGCTGTTTAATACAAAAACACACATCTCAGGTTTTCTCTACTGGGATATCCTCTTCATACTGAACATGGCAGTTTTAAAAGGTGCACAGTAAAGCACTTCCCAAAATGCTCCCAGGACTTACATGGCCTTTTGCATTCCAGTTTCCAGCATCAGCTTTTCATTTGTCTGATTTACTTTAACTCACAGATCCTGATACCGACTTCAATGTGTACCTTTATAACTTTCTTCCCTAGACATCAGGAAAAGTCACAACCACCCTGTCTGTTTCCCCTGCTCCACCTCCTACTTCACTCCCCCAAAAATTATACAATTATCATCCACAATCTTGTCCCATATTTTCTTCTTTTCTTTGCGTTTCTTCAAGCGAATCAGGCAATTTTACAGCGCCTTCCCACCAGAATCATATCATTCTCTCCACTCTCTCCACACACATTGTTTTCAAACAGGACTGTGTATTTTAAAACCCAGATTGCTGCTCCAAACATGATGGCTGCTTCAGTGATTTTGAAGAATTAGCGAGGTACCAATGTATTAAATACTTGTTACTTTCCTGTACTAGTTGCACATTTAAACAAAGGAAGTGATCATGGATTAATTTTCCACCAATTCAGATCCTTTACATTTAAGCTTGCTTTGGAGATGAAAAAAAAAAAAAGATTGTTATCTGAAACTCTTATTTTTTTTTAATTTATTGCATGAACAGTGTATATCAGCTTAATGCCGCAGTTTTAGACCCCACTTGTGTGTCATAATAACAGATAACAGACTGCTATGTCATGACCAAAATATGGTATGTTCTATTTTTGTTCTTAGTTAGGGTCTTAGGAGATTTTTTTTTTTTTTTTAATTGTTCACATTGAGGATCCATAGTTGGGGTGGGCCGTTTTCATTTTCATTAATTGGTTTCATTTATTGTTTCACAACGTGTGGGCGATATAAAGCCCCCTGAGACGCTGATTAGAGACTGTACAAATAAATGTGAAATGAATTTGAGCTGACGTGTAGATAAACAATAATAAGGATATCAACCACATGACCTGATGAGGATCTAGATTCAGATTTAAATGATTTTATTAAAAGTGTGTGCACAAAGTTCAGAGTATGAGAACTCTATTTTTGTTCTCTGCGGCTTACAGAGCTCAGCACCACATTGCAATATGCATACTGCTATTTCTGAATGCGGGGAAGATTGTACAAGCTGTATTCATATATTCAATATTCAAAAAGATTAATATTTTCCTAAAACTACATAAATTGAACAAAATTTTTTTTATTTTTTTTTTATTTACTTTTTACAAATCAGAGTGTTTTCTTGTGTCTGTGCCAATATCTTTTACTAAACCATTTTGACATGATTGCCTGCAAGAGTAAACAATTACACCTGGATCAAAGTGCTGGAATAATTTTATGTCATGTGCTAGTTAGTAGTGATGTCTCTAGTCAGCTATAACAGGGCTGGGGGTTTCAGTGAGATGCTCTGAAATTTCTCTTTCATCTTTTTAAACTTTCTTTCCCATCAAGGCACTTTTCAACAAATACACAGTCCCACGATGCATCTCTCCCTCGCCCTCTCTCTCACTCTGTTGGTATGACACATGAAGCTGGGCCCTGCAGCCAACCTCAGCGTCCGCACTGAATGCGATTAAGCTGAGCAGTGATTAATCTGGGCTGCCCCATAATTCCTCTTTACCACTTTAATGGATGTTATCTCCCCTCCTCTGAAGGCTTATCTTGCTGATCAGGGCCAAGGATGAAGAGAGGAAGAGGAGGGGGTGGCTATGAGTAGAAGGAGAGAAATCAAACCAAATCCATACAGAGGTAAGTAAATGAATAAGAAAGTATATAACTACGTAAATAAATAAATGTGGGGATTGAGGGAGCTGCTAAGCGGATGAGGCAGATCAGTCTCTGTAAAGTGCTCATTTGTTTTCTAAGAAGACGAGACAAGCCGCCTTCAGAACCCACTGATACAGTAAAAACACTGTCAACATCACAATTCACAGACAAACAAAATAAATTATCCAAACTGCTGTCAATAAAACTCTCCATCCCCGCATTGTAAAGATGGCGTGTGCACAATACTGTTGCTGACAGTCATCGGTACAATGACAGAAGAAAAAAAAAAAAAAGCCACAGTGACTAATGCGCAAGTCCTTGTAATAAATTCCAATTTTAGTCATCCACGTTCCTGAAGCAAGTTTACTCAGGTCAGCTTTATGAAGGAAAAGGCAACATCTCTTCCCACCTCAAGAAGACTACAATGAGCTATCTATATCCTATTTTTGGGAAATAATTACGCATATAAATGAGGACTCATAATCAGTTTAACTTGGAATTCATTAAACATTGAGCTGCATTCAGATTTGGTTCACTGTCACACACTAATATGTTGTGAAACATTATGAACTTTGACAACAAGATTGCAGCTCCGTGCAGACATTTTGCCACACCTGTGTGTTTGCCACTTTTACTGTGCTATATAACATTAAAAAATATCTGAATATTGCATTACATAAAAGCAACTTCGAAATATATTCAGGAATGAAAATTAAATAAAAACAAATAAATAAACTGTAGCAATACTCTCCATTTCGGATTTCCACATTAAATTTCACCACAAAGCTTTTTTAAAACTTTTCTAAATGGACACCGGTGTATTTTAAAGTATGTGCGTATATCAATGTCTGTCCTAGTGTTTTTTGTCCTTCAGTGTCTGTGTTCATGTATATAAATGCAAGTGTATGAGCCTAGCAAAAGACTGACAAGGTTAAACCTGTTCAAAGCTTTTTTTTTCCCCCGCTTCGGCTTACAGCGATGCTGCAGCGAGATTCTGTCATAGACAAACCTCTGTGGGATTTCATTCAATACTACTGTACATCTTTAGGTACAAAGCTGCGGGCTGCATTGGCTCCAGGTAACATAAACGCTCCCTTCAAGCCACCGCGTATCTGCCCATGAAAATTCTCTAAAGGGGTTTAAGCATTTACGCAGAAACACTATCAGGCACTGCCGAAAATTCAGCTTACCCTGTTGAATAGGGACTTCAAAGAGAATTGCAAAATACCTTTCCACCGCTACATTTTCTCCCCACTCTTTTTCCTCACTCTCTCCATGTGTGTCTTCCTGCTTCTTTTCATTTTATATTTCCAAACACAAGCTGCTGCATGATGTAAACTGTATTATCAGCCATATATTTCCTCTTTAAATGAATAATAACAATAATCTCTGAGTAATTTCTTTTTTATAGAGCTCCGTTTTAAATAGGGCAAAGCAAGCAAGCTTATATACAGCTGCAGGTAAACAACGCCAAGCAATTATGAACGTGTGGATTAGGCCTCTACTCTATGTTGTGCGATAAGGAGAAACAGCTGCTACTATCCAGGTAACAGCACATATTGACTGTCAATGAAGGATAAACTACTGTGCAGCTCAACATTTACTTCCTTCGCACACACTGCGGCCACACTGCACCCCCCCCACACACACACACACACACACAGACACGCGGACAGAAACATACAAATAAATCCGAAGCCATACACGCAGACGCACATTTTCACACACACTCTAGCTATGCGTAAGAGCTGCACAGAATTGAATATAATAAACGTATAAGCCTATTTACGTAGTGTGGAGCTTTAAATGCAAAACAATGTGATGCATAAACCCAGTGTGATTTAATGTAAGAGATAATAAATGGCTTCATAATGAGCAATAAAAATGGTCTTTAAGCAGTTTACTGCTTAGTTCACACTTATAATTAATCTGGATTCCATGTGTGCATATAAAGTGGATATAAAACTCTGCCTAACTGTGCAAGTTAAGCGGCAAGTAAAAGAGAAAAATTACTGCTGGTAAACATCTGCAACGTGATTCAGCTTTAGCCCCTAGCTTTCTAAAATATACTGCCTTTTTCTCTCACCTGGACCAGTGTGGCAAGCTCTCCAAATAATGCATTACAAAAAATTGCTCCCTAAAATTATTTACGGTGTAACACACAACAGAAACCATAACATTTATAATGTTTTACAAAGCCATCAAATAAGTGGAGAGGGGATTAATTGCCCCGGGCCGACCTTAAAATAATTATTTTGAGCGGTGCAACTCTAAACTCCAATGAAATTGATACACTTTGATAATTAGATTCTTGGCACTGACCCGCTGAAGTCAATAAAGGTTATTAAGGCCAATTGCTGTCTAAACGCATTACGGGCAGAGTAAACTGTCCGTCGGAGGCCCCTGCTACTTCAGCGCCAATATGATAATCCATTCTCCGTCCTGGGGGTTTCTTCCCTAGCGCCTGTGTCTCCACTCTGCCATACAAAACCAGATTGGATTCGCTTAACCTTTCCAGGACTTTGATCAAATGAGCTCACACAGCAATAACATTTACATTGACCCCTCCACTCTTCCTCCCCCCACACGCACACACACTACCAGCACTTTTTTTTTCTACCTCTCCCTCTCCCGCATCCCTCATTCTCCAACCCCTCCTCAGCACGTTTGCTCAATAACCTAATCAGCTACTGATGGCGACCAGGCCAGGTTCTGTATGATTGCAGTGCAGCCCTCCTCGGCTGCCCAGATTGTTTCCAAAGACTGCTATTACAGTGAGGGGAGAAACAGGAACGGTCGCCAAGCGCATCTCAGCTCATAAGCATACACATGCATGCAAAAGCCAGCCTCCATTATAAATCAAAGAAAGCAAATTTTGTGACACAGGGAGGAAAAAAAAGAGAGCATATATATATATGCACATACTGTATGTGTGTGACCAAACCATTGAAAAACAGGGACTGACAGGCTGGGTGAACGGTGTAGAGGAAGACATGGCCTCGATACCACTTCCTGTTTTGTAGATCTTGAAGTATACAAATGTATTCAACTGAATGGATCCCGTTTATTATGAAAGCATATTAATTTCCTTGATATCTGTTGAAAAGATTTCCATCTACAAGGCTCGTTTTTCTGTCAAATGAGGGAGAAAGTGTGAGAAAGGGAGAAATACAGCAAGGTAGCGGGAGCGAGAGAGAACAAGAGAAAGAAAGAAAGAAAGGGAGAGAGAGAGAGAGAGAAGACGGAGTGCATTGAAATCTCTTTGCATCCGGTGGCTTTTGAAGTTGTGAGATGAGCAGCCACAGAAGTCAGGAAAGTGACAAATTAGGGAAAAAGCTGTACTGTGCAAGCAGAGCTGCTAAATCAATTAAAGTCATGCCGAGTGCATACATTAACATCAATGGCTCACACATACACGTAAACACACACACACGCGCGCGCACAGACACACACACACACACACACACACACAGGACAGGGAAAAAAGAGAGGGAGATATGCTCGTGGGCTCGCTGTCGCTTCTCCCCCACAGTGAAAAGAGAAAAGATAAAAAATACCACACCGGTATTTAAAATATTCTGCATAAAGCCAAGACTCTCTGTCTATTGTCACTCAGATGGAAGCTATTCATTGTTGCTAGTTTAAGGAAATGTCACTATTGTATGATAGCCATGATAGCAGAGTCCTGGGGGAACACAAGGCTGCGAGCCAGGTCTAAACGGACTTCAGCACCCTGGATCACAGGGGAATGTAAAACCTTTAAGTTAATGCCCTTCTTCCATGCTGCCGAAACAACCTTTACCTTACGTACAGCCACACCTTTCCACATACGCACATAATATAGTTTTGCTGTTCATTCACATAGCCATGCTTGAAGATTATTCAAGAGCCCGATTCTTTGTTTCTATCAAGGAACCACATGAATTCATGAGGCACCAAAAAGAGTGGACTTGTTTTGTTTCGGTTCTTTATTTATTTATTTATTTATTTATGTATTTTATCAGAATGTCATTCAAATGGAAGGATGAGCATTTGCATGACAACAGGCTGAGGAGCAGAGAGGGAGCCCCAGGGAGAGACAGTATCCATAAACAGGAGCTAGTCACCCCATATTGCAATATTCTTCATACAGACTAACAAACGCATACATAGCCCAGCGCATCCCACGACAGTGTGTGCTAAATATGACAATAAAGAGGGGAAGGCTGGCTGTTTGTATTGCTGTTTTAGCGGGATAAAACAATGCGCTGCTTTATTGCTCAGCACAGTGTATAAAACAATACAGTGTCATTTTATAAACCCTATTTAAAGAGACATATATTTGCTATTCTAAAACACCCATGGTAATATCAAATTTGACAAAAATAATCCTGTATTAATATATACTCTGCAGGCAAGAGAAAAATCTAAGTAAATAAATGGTAAACAGCATCAGCACACAGTAGGTCACTTGTATTTCACCAAATTATACTATGCTGTCAATTGCCAGCTTCAAAGTGTAAAATATATGCAATAAAGAAATGTGAAGGGAACCCACATAATTTAAATAACTCAAAGTAATTTAGAGAAATGCGTTTTAATCTAACGGCAGAAAAGCCACAGCTTTCAAAACCACCGAAAGGAAAATCTATAAGTCACATCTATAAAGTGCTTTTCATCAGCATATCAGAGGTCGATGCATGTATGTAAATATTGCTGGCAAGAGCAATAATGTTGTCTTTCATCACAATAGTGAATCATTACCTTTATGCATTCACTAGTGTATTATTTTTTGCACAGGTTCAATATGCATTCCTGTAGAAGACATGCTTTTGTGTGATGTGACACTGTGATTAATTAAATTTTGTGCAGAAGTATTTAATCTGTAAAATTAATGTTCTAATAAACTCATGTTAATGTAATTTGTGATATTTAAAATACCCCATGCAGTTTTATTGTTACACATGTATTATTACCTTATTTTAATTATTGCATTTTGTTGATTCAGCTTTTTATATTTTTCTAAAAACAACTGGTTTACATTTTATTTTCCCGCATTGCATAAAATCTGTTCGAACGACATGGTGGAATCCACACTTGGTCACACACATTTTTTTTTTCTTTTTAAATGCATAGTGGACATGGTTCACTTGTCCATTAGAGAGACATGGAGACACAGAAACAGAGAGTGAGAAAGACCTCACATTTCACTGATGCCCTTTTCTAAATACAGGTCCAAATCACACACTTCATCTGGGCACGGAGGTAAAGCTCTAGATGAGTTTAGCCCCTGTCTACTAACACACCCACCCACCCTCTGCCAGGCTGTTCAACTGTGTGAGAGAGAGAAGGAAAGAGAGACTATGACTAGAGCTGAGCAGCAGCGGCACTGTTCTCCTCCAGCTCCAGTCTTTATCCCCGCCTGAGCATTAGATGTGATTACTGCTCAGCGCTCGACACTGACAGAGACAGAGAGCTCCCAGAGACAGCAGGAGTGGGTGAGAGACATAAAGAGACAGAGAGAGAGGGAGAGCACAGAGGAAAAGAGGAGCACAGCTCTCTAGTTCCCTCCGATGCTGCTACAGTGATACAAGAGTGCCCCCTGCTGCTTCTGGTGTCTGGGTGTTAAACACACACACACACACACACACATACATGTGCACACACTCTTTGAAATCCAGCTATGAGAGTGGGACTGCATAGAACTTGTGGGGGTACACCAAAAGCGAGACCAAGCATATGACTGTGTGGCTTTCCGCGCTGTGTCTACAGTGTCTGTGTCTGCGGCACACAGAGAATTTACAGAACAGAGCTGTGACTAAGGTGACTTAATTATGAGTCTGACATTACTAAGTGATTTCTTTACAGTGGTGTCTAACTAATAGCTACGCACCCACGTTCCGCTCCCATAAAAATTCTGTGAGGCTACGATTAAACATTTGACACATCCTTAATAGTGTGGCATGGTAAGAAGATAGACAATATACCATGTAATTTTAAACACACCCTCTCTGGTGAGGGGTATTATTGGACAGCAGATCACTTATGTAGTTTGTGTAAGAAGCACAAGTAGAGGCGTGTTGAGCATTTAGTTGAAAGCCTTATTTTTGCATGACAGCCTGACTACACTAGCAAAGAAACTCCTCATATTTTGGATAAATGCTCTCATTTTTATTTGTATTCCTATATTTTGAGGGTATTATCTATAAAGCAATAGTCATATATTTTTAATATAAGGAAAGTAATTAAACTAAACCTATTTACTATTTTCATCTATGGCCCAGAAAAGGAATGTCATCAGTGTAAAACCTAGAAAGCTAAACTTGCACAAAAAGATTTTATGGTAAACAGCCTACGAACTTAAATTGAGACACATTTTCTTTAACCATTAAAGTCTTAGTGAAGTAATCTGTGTGACAATGAGTTCATGCCAAATGCAGTAAAATGCAGTAAAAGTGGGGAAACCAGAGAGCAAAGCTGTCATGTGACTAGCAGTGTGTCTAAGCAGTCTCACCATGGTCTCCATGAGCTTCCAGTCCTTCTCCAGCTGCTCCATCGGTCTGGTCCACCAGCTGCAGAACTGAGCATAACGCTGGCCCTGAAACCAGTACTGCCGCAGCCACTCGAACTCCACCTTCACACACAAATACACATAAAACACAAATGTTGTTCAGAGAGACAACTTTCATCTGATGTTTGCATAGATTATATATGCATTCCTTTCCCTGTTCTTTTCACCAAGTACATATCTAAGTAAAACACTCCTAAATACACAGTCTTGACTTTTCTGTTTAGATCAATTTTCCTGTCAGAGTGTGAAATTATATGAATGCTTTTACAAATACAAAAAAAATGTCTTAGTCCCGTGTAAGAAATTAAATTGGACATGATTTTGTACTGGAAGAAAATGACACATTCTCTTGAAATCAGACTTGCTAATTCCAAGCTTTGAATTGTTGCACATTCTGTTTGTCACAAAACAGTTTCAAAGCGTGTTCAGTCATTTTTGACACGTAAATAAAAAATTTAAAAAAATCCTACCACAAATAGTACAAACATTGGTCATGTCTTTAAGTACAATCACACCCTCAAAACAATTTACACACAAACAAGCCTACTGTATGTCTGCTCACACACGCGCGCGCACACACCTTCAAGTGAGCACACCTGAAAACTCCGCCCTCTCCTTCCTTTCCTCATTCTCTTCCCTCCATCCCCTCCTTTCCTTCTCCGTCTGGAGATGACAGTCTTTACTGCCGAGCCGCTCCCCTCTCCTCCGCTGGGAGTGTTTTTGTTTCCTGCTCTTTTGAAGTGCTGATTTAATCCTCGCACGGATGCTTCACGTAGCCAGGTGTAGCCTTTCTATTTCTAAGTGTGTCTTTCCGTGTTTGTGTGTTCGTACCTGAACTGTATGCGCATCAGTGCATTTGTGCCCTTGCAAGTATCTGTCTGCATAAATGTGTGAGCGTCTTTGTTAATGTGTATACAATCGCCAACGTAAATGTGAATGTCAAAGATTGCCCCAACCGCCAACGTAAATGTGAGACGCTGTGAGTTTCCCTCCCCCAAAACATTCTACAAAGCATCATCCACCGAAAACAATGCATGCTCCAATTCATTTTTGACGCAAACAACTGTACAACACAAAACGTAGTTTCATACAATGGAAGCTCATATAAAATAGCACGATGAGAGCCATTGTTCCTTTTCTGAGAAGTAGTTTGTTTATTGTTCTTCTAACAGAGCATTAGGCGAGCAGAGCTCTTTTAGAGCTATGAACAGTCACCGAAACAAGTTTAAAGCACATTTATTCCAGCTGAGCGTTCCTGTGAAATAAAACTATAATTTGGGTGACTCAAAATTGTCATCCAAATTTGACAAATTATGTTCATATATATGTATGTCTATGTTGAACTGACTGAAAAGTCACGGAGACCCATCTTGAGTTTTATTTTGAGTTTTGAGCGACATCCACCGTAACTTTCTCTCTAGCACAAAAAGTTTGAACAGGCCTCCAACTGAGCAAAAGACTGTCAGAAAATATGGCATAAAGTTTTGTCCCAAAGTATATTCGCAATTAGAATAAAGTGGTCTGAATTATACTTATACTGCATTGTTGAACCTGTAAGTGTATCACAGGCAAAGGCAAGTATAGATTCAGCAAGAACTGTCCTGTCCTGTGCTCACACCTTCCCAGTGTTAGAATCCAAAGATTTCTATAACTTCCGCAATCCAACATTTATAGTAACTTTATATAAGGGTTAACCAGTTGTCGTGAAAAAGGATTGTTGATTAGCTTCAACCTTTAGTTGTACTTTTTCACTCTTGAAACAACTTCCTTCAACTCCTAGATTTCCCCATCTTTGAGTGCAGCAATTGAACAAACACTTTAAATAACCAAGCTTGGTCAGACAATACATTGTGCAAGCACAATCTGTGTCAGAGTCACATTAAGTCCCCAATATCCTGAACTCTTCTAATAAGTGCCACTGAAAAGTTTGACCACTGAACTTAAAATATCAGTCGGTGACATTTTCTGGTGGTCACTGCTCTGCAAAATGAGGCAAGACATCTTCCATACAGTCGCCCAAAAACAAAAGACAAAAATTATTTACACAAACAACTTGAGAGGATTCTGTCCTGGAAAAAGGCTCTGATCACAGTGGGGATGACATGCAAGGACTGGGGCATGTCAGGGAGAATACACAGCCAGTGGCACTGCTCAGCAGCCTCTCAGTCACTCCATACAACCCACCCTTCAAAGAAATGTCATCCTTTATGGTCCCTTCAACACAATCCAATCCACTCCCCTTCGATCACTACAGCTCAAACACACAACAAAGCCACAAGAGCCGATATCGGACGTCCTTTTCACACAGTCTGTCCATCCTTCTATCCCTCTGATTGTCTGCCTGTCCTTTAGTGAGAAGAATCCAACCTGTGTCTCCACTTTGAGCTGACATGGCTGCCAGTCTCCTGCTGCGTACGCCAGTGGAAGCCACAAAGCACGCCATCTAAAGCTACTGAGGAGTGCTGGCTGTGGCATTTGGAGGCTAGCTACCCAGCTGAGAGTTACCAAGTAGGGAACTATGACTAAATGCCACCTATTCAGGTAGACAGATCGAAAGTGTGTGCAAAAGAAAGAGTGGCTGTTAGGCCTAGTTTTTCTATGAGATGGCGTGGGGGAGTGAGAGGGGAGTTAGTGACTCCCCTGAGGCAGTCGCTGTCATCTGTCCAGGTGATGGACACACCAACTACACATTAGCTCCACATTAGTTGACCGGCCTCCCACCATGGCAACTCTGGAGTTAAAGCCAAGTAGCCCCTTTTTTCCCCCAATTTAATGAGGAACATTTTTTTTCCCACACCTTCACGGTAGTCCCCAAGCGGGTCCAATCAATTTCTGGGCTGGGCCCTGAGGTGAGAACTGATGAGAGTGTGATCGATCCCACTGCCGTCCTGTTTACCTTTCCTGATCTCCCCACATATAAGCCTGGTTACCGGTGAGCAACTAGGAACGCAATTTACACTCATCACACATTTGCCAGCGTAGTCTCACACAATCTAGGTTATAACGCACAGATTGCCATATATGTTTTACTTTCACCCTACAGGTGGAAGGAAAAAAAAACAACTTAGGAATGGTCAGGTTTTCTAAAATGATTACTCATAAATTATAGAGGCTTTTTCTCATAACATTCTATCTACAAAACAGTGTTTGTCACTTCTTCTTTCCTCTCAGACTAAAGACAAAAGAAATAGTCATCTTCGAATCCTAAAATCTGTTAATGTTAATCATCTGGTCGCAGCATTTTTGTACAACTTGGAGGCCTGGAAGAGATGATTTGTCCAAGCTGGTAAATCCTAATACAATTGAGTAAAAAAAATTCAGTTTGAGACCTTTGTAAATTTTTCAGTTAAGTACAGAGCTTAAATTAGCAAATGACTCCTTTAATTGACATTTTACACACTGTCCCAAATTTTTTGAAAGCAGGGTCTTAAACAAATAAATGATACGCTCAAAGAAATAACACAAAAGCTAAAGCCTAATATCATGGCATTGTAAAATTCAGAAGCGGTCAAAAATTTTGCCTTTTGTGGGTAGATTTATTTTATTAATGTAGTATTTTTTTTAATAAAACCAAAGCACAGAGAAATTAAACAACCCATTAAATCAACCATTGCGATGAATAATTAGAAACAATGTTAACAAGCAATAAAGGTAATACAAGTAAAAATTACAGCAGGGATAAAAAGTACAAACCACAATGAACTGATCTGTTACAAAGAAAATGATTTGAGCACTTATTAATAAGAATACTTTGACATTCTCACTGTAAGCCCTTCAGAAAAGGTGTTTCAAAGCAAAGCAAACACTGAAGAAGCCTGTGGAGACATTTTGGCCATGAAAACAGAACATCAGAAGGTCACACACAACTGCTTCCGTACAGTTCACTTTCTGCCAAAGCTTGTAGGAACCCACCCACCCCCCATCAATATTTACTGTGGGGGGACTAGCATCATTACAGGGGGTCCCTCAGGGCACTCTGTCACACACCCACCTGGGAAGTGACACAGTGGCTTTAAATGAGACAAGACATTTGCGTCTGGGATTAGCATTTCAAAGCCAAACATGCACATGGGGAAGGTGCGGTGATGCTGTGTTAGCCTACCTCTGCCACCTAAAACAGGAGGTGAGATTAAAAGGAGACAGTGAGAGGGACCAAACGCACAGGTGGGAAATTTTTCTTTATTTCTATCTCTGTCTCCATTCAGTCTTTACTTCAATTAGCTATCCCGACTTACCTCCAAATGCTGACAGCGATGGCAGATGCTCTACTTCATCTTCGTCAAACCGTGCCCGCACCCTGTGACAAACGTCAACCTTCACCTCCTTGCACCACACTGCACAATATTCCTGGAATGTCAGCTAGTGCTAGCTTGCTGTTTAGCACTTTTTAAGGAAAGGCCCATAAGGCACAGCTCAGGTCAGGCTGCCTGCGTGTCTCAGGCTTGTTCACTCCTCAGTCGCCCATGTCAAACACGACCTGCGCAATATGCACCCACCAAGAGCCAAACTGGGCCGTGATCATAAATAACTCTACCAACAATACATCATTTAAGTGGGTGTTCTGCTCTCGTGGGCAGCTCCAAACAAATGGCCACATCGATCATTGAGAATGCCAGGTAGGGTAGGCTTGAGCCCCCGAGAGTACCCCTCCTTACTTAAATACTCACACACACACACCTGCTCTTTTACAAATAGTGCACTGTTTTCCTGAATAAACCAATGTTTAGAAATCCTGTGCCACAAGCAACAAACTAGCAGTTGCTAACTCAACTAGCACAGCAGTTCTCCCAACCCAGACAGTGCTATTGTTTGGCACTGCTGAATAATTAATATTGTCTACAACCTTACGTCAGACTCATCTGTCATGGTATCCTGCTAAGGGGCCTGGGTGCTAGTGTCAGCTTGGATGTGAACTTTGGGCCAAAGGGTGTAAAGAGGGAGAGGTGAAGTGATATATTAACTGCTGGCCTGCAGCAAGTGAACACTGTATGCTGGTGGCTCTGCAGACAGCCACTCATGTTCCTCTTTTTTGACCTCCCTCTATCCCACCATATCCCAAGCCAGCATCACTCATTGTTCTGTATAAAAAGGGGTTAAGGAGTGGAGAGGGGCCTGACTCCATCTTTTAGAAGAACATATGGAGAGGCTATTGCTGTACGATCCATCACAGGCCAGAACAAATGGAAACAACCTGGATTTCATATTGCAGCCATTTCCCTGAGCAGAGACAACAAGGTATGTAGAAGGTGGTAAGCTGGCAAGCTTCCATCCTGCCATGTACAGACGTTTAACCTGCTATCAGATTACTTCCAGTATGGTACACAAGTCTCATAATGCAGATAAAATAGAATCAACCAGAATCCACCAGGATTAAAAAGTTTAAAAAAAAAAGGTTTAAAGCACAGGATTTTCCTTATCAATATATAAAACTGTTCTTTGCCATATTCTTAGTAACACTTTTCATTTCAAATTTTCAGAGGTTTTTATGGAATGTGTTTTGTTGTTTATGTTGTCATGTTTTTGACATCATTTGGCTCACTGGGGGACTGACATGGAAAGACTATAAAACCCTGATTATGTAAAGTTACGCATGGTGATTGTCCCATCAAAGAACATAAGGTCAACCAAAGGGCTTCATTAAATGTGTGTTCACCAGACTCTATCCACAGGTGCACAAGTCCATACAATGCAAAAGCAAAAGAAAAATAAATAAACAAACAAACTGTTATTAATCACGGATAAAGGTTTCTTTGTATTCCACAATACTTTTTGTGATGCTGTCCTGAAAAATCCTGTCATATTTGCAGATGGTTCTTAATTGTTTTTTTTGAGCAGATGGAACAATTCAGATTGTGCCAGGAGGGTCATGAACTCTTACAAAAAAACAAAACGAAAAAAAAAAGTAAAGGAATGAAGTCTTTAAAACTTAAGACTGGAGTCCTATTGTCTAAACTCTTGGCACATATTCACATTAAGTAGCCTCAGAAGGCCCTAAAAGTAAAGTCAGATTTATAAAACTGATTCAGATGTGGTACAGCTCATCTACACTAGCTTAACAATGCCATTAAAAATACATGTAAAAAATTATGCCCACACGCAAATAAAATCAAAGAAAGGTCCAATGTGCAAAATACACACATCACAGACACACGTGTACACATGCACATTCATGTGAACACACACCACCATCTCCCCACCTCATTGTGAATCTCCTCACAGTCCTGTAGCGTTGCCGGCAGCAGAGCCACAAGCCTATGGGATCCTGTCTCGGGGTCAGTGTGCAGGTTGGACAGGGCCTTCTGGCAACGTGACTGGATGTAGGTCAGGGTTCCACTGGAACACTGATCGGAACAACACAGAGTGTGTTACAAACAAAGCGTAACTGCAGTGCTTGTGAGAAATTTAATACATTTAACCGAGGTGCATGCCTAGAAAATATGAGTATACTGGTCAAACTACCCAACTAATAAGCAGTCTACTCAGCTTGACAATTTGCCCCAGCTGGACTGCTCAAGAACAGCTTGAGAAACATCAGTAAGAACCCAAGGCATTGGTATGGCCTAAAAATTGACCACATCCTAATACAAGTGAGTCCATGGGCTTCGCTGGAACAAGTACAGTCCATGACCCCACCCCCGACCTATAAAACCCAAAAGATATTGTATGAGCATCCTGGGACAAGAGACCCAAGGAAAACCTGTTTCCTCAATGTTGATTCTCTAATGGGCAATAGGTGCTTTGACAGCATGAGCAGTACCTACAAAATGTTAGGCAGGTGGTTTTAACATTGTGATTGATGCTAACATACTAGCCTAATTGCTCTGTAGAATCAGAGAAGATGAACATTATTTTATGTATGTTTTTCTCACATTTAATACTTTATTAGAACACACAAAAATTGTACTTTTGTATACAGCTACTGAAATGTAAAAGTAGCTACCAGATCCAGGTGACTAACTCTCAAAGTCTACTTTGTGACTCAGTCACACTTAAGTAAAAATAGGACAGCAAATTTCTTGGGACAGGTAGCCCAGTGAATGCACAGAATTTTTTCCCCATTCATCAACCAAATGCAAGTAACTGAGATGAAGAACTGGTTACCCAGCAGTTCGAGCATGTAACACCCTGCCGTTGGGCAACCACTTTTTAATCGCAACATGACTGCACAGGACTCACACTGACTGCAATCACTCTCAGGCAGATTTGCCTTCTAATTTATAAACACAGAGAGATTGCAATCATTAGGTAACATGAGTTAACTGGTTGCCAGCTTGTTGTATTCTGGTTATATTCCTATATTAAAAAAAAAGGCCACCAACTACCCATATTGTTTAACTTTTAACTCAGCACAACCTCACCTCATCCTGCACAACTGTGTCAGGATGAGGTGAGGATGCACACAACTAACCCTAACCCTATTTGCTGAATTTCTGTTTAAAAGTCATGAGGCTCTGGCTGGACTGTAAGTAGTTCTTGTTAATTTCTCTTTAATGTTAATTTCTGTGCATGTAGACAGATTTGAAACAGACAGCAACAGATTTGTTATTTTTGCCACAGTTTTAATCACAGTTAATTGCTTGGCTATCACAAACAGATTGCATGTAACGTGAACCCATTCACTCACAAAGTGATGGCAGACTGATAGCAGACGGAGTATTGCCAATTTATCAGTCTTGACACGCAAAAGTTGGACAGAAGATGGTAACTTACTCCAAGTGATCGCAGACCGGGTCCCTGTCTTTGAAGCAACCATTTCAATGGCAACGAAACTGCAAGTTCACCGCATACTGTAACAATAATTTCAGTCACGCCACATTCTCCTGTCACTGTTTTCACTACTGTGACTGTAACAGAAGGTTGCTGGCTGTTTCAAAGACGGTGTTGCACTAAAGACCATTTGCTTTCAAAGTAAATTTGATCTTCTTGAAATGTGTTAATTGCAGTAAACAATCTCTGTTTTCTGCTTTGCTTTCTACTTTTCCAAGTTTCAACACCAATCAGGACTGCAGTAAACATCAAGGAATTGCATAAAGGTTTTTGGTGCAGTATCGTATCTTTGAGACCAATTTCAACTAGCGACTACTAGCAACCACTCACTAACCAGCCTCAGAATGCACATTTTTCCTTAGCAGTCTGATTTTTTCTTCTTTTTTTTTTTACATTTTGTAGTATGTTTGGATATATTGCAGTGGCTTTACTTACATTGTCATACCCTGCAGAGAAAGACCATTAGTTTTCCTGTTTTATTTCTCAGTAAAAGGGTTGTAAGAGGACAACAAAGTTCTTCAGCATACAATGTTGAATATTATTTACTTATTAACTTTTTACAGTCTTTCAATAAAACAGCATAGCAGCGTTCCTTATTAATACCACAGAAGACTGTCGGTAGACCATAGAGCATTTTACGAAGCGATTCAAAACAGTGTTTAATCTGTTCTCTGACTTCTCACCTCAGCCACTCTGTGTGTGGAGCTGAAGCGTGCAGTATCTCCAGCTAGGACACAGTGTTGGTGGGTACTGTTCAGGTCATCTGGTAAATACAGTTAAGGGAAAACTATCAAAACATAACATTACCAATGAGAGTTATCAAAAGAGCAGCAAAGAGTAAACAAGAGCTCAAACCAGAACTGAATGTTCATCCCATACTGATGTTGTGGTTTTTAATAATTAAAATAAAGAATAGAAAGGACCATAAAAGGAAAAGATTATGACAGAAAACAGAGGAAAGACAGAGAGTGAAGAAACATGACAACTACATCATCTTATACTCTCAGACAGATTGCACTTGGTCCAGCACCGAATCAAATAGAGTGAGTAGCATTGTACTATAATTTTAATTACCAAACAAAACCAGATCGAGCTCAATCTGTCAAGATGGAAGAGCCATACCAACAAACATTTGTCCAATATCACACAAGCTTTACAAAGAGGCCTTACTGCTGTTTCCTGTGTATCCCTCCATGTGTTTCTTTGTGTGTATAGATGTTTCTCAGCTCTGCCATTATTTGCCTCATAACAATAATTAATTTAGCCATGACAGAGCTGTCATTCACAGCACATGTGCATATTTACACCCGCCTTGAGCAAGAGTACACCGGCTAATGCCTGTGATTTGAAAGTCAAACAGCCAAATGCTTTGGGAGGAAGATATTATTGTTTGGTGGGAGAAAAAAAAAAGATGGTGACAAACAAAACAACTTGCCGGTGTTTTCTTCACCCTGATGAGATTGTGAAGGATTAGGTCTCTGGGCAGAATTACTCTGCGTCTTTAAAACTGTTTATATCCAATAACAAATTATCTCCATCAATCTGCTCTTTTCTTGGCGCGTCTGATGCGTCAGTGGGATCAGGAGGGAGTAGAGGCAAACTCAATAACTGTAATAAATATTTATCTTTCTTTCAACCCCTGTGCCTGCTGCCACTTGTCCTCCTTTTCCAGGAAGCAGGCTTTTAAATATATTGGGTCAAGTCTTTTCTCCAGTCCCCCTGTGCATTGGGAGCTGGAAATCAGATTATTGAACAGGCCCGGTGTCAAGACTTGCATTGTTCTTTTTTAACCACTGAAATTCCATTTGGGTGGAAATGATGGTGATTCAATTTGCCTCCAGCAGCTCAGACATTAGCAGTTCAAAAGGGCCAGCCGCCGACAAATGGTGCTGAAAATACATTACGGTGTCTGTGGTTATACACCATTGTAGTTTTCTTTTAATACCACAAAACTACTTATCATACGGTGTATGTCACCAAAACACTGGTACGATATATCTTAACACTTGGTTTAACACTGGCCACTCTGCCTGTTTGTACATGAATGTGCTTGACATGGTGAGGTGAAAACATCCAGTTTTTTATTTGTGAACATGTTGGTTGCATTTATAGCCACCCATATGGAAAAAAAAAATCATGAAAAACTTAAGATTAAAAGACAAAATATAGAGAGTGTGTGTGTGTGTGTGTGTGTGTGTGTGTGTGTGTGTGTGTGTGTGTGTGTGTGTGTGTGTGTGGTTTTAATGACCAAAATTCCCCTTGATTTTTAAGTATACTAAAATGTAAAAAAACAAAACAATGTAATAGTATTAATGTCAGTGAATGTATACCAAGCTTTGAGTTGAAGCCAACAGCAACTTAAATAAGCACTCATTACAACCAAGGTATGCAGAGTGGCACCAGATATCAAGTCTTGAAGTAGATCGGCTACACCAGCAGAAGACCACAACAGGTGCCTCTCCTATCAGCTAAGGATGGGAAACTGAGGATACAGTTTGCACAGGCTCACCAAAACTGGACAACTGGAAAATTATTGCCTGCCTGATGAGTCTTGGTTTCTAATTGCCACACTTTGGGTCTCTTAGTACCAATTAAGCATTGTTTGAATGCCAACCCTACCTGCGTAGGTTGCTGGTGTTGCTGACCATGTCCATCCATTAATGTTGTGTCAATCCTTTAATTTGTGTACCCAGCTGGATAATACATCATGTCACAAAGCTCAGATCATCTCAAACTGGTTTCTTGGATATGACAAAGAGTTCACTGTACTCAAATGGCCTCCACCGTCCTCAGATCTCAATCCTGTAGAGGAATTTGGGTTGTGGTGGAACAGGAGATTCATGTTATGAATCTGTAGCTGACAAATCTGCAGCAACGTTTGTGATGCTATCATGTCAGTTTGAACCAAAATCTCTGGGGAATGTTTGGAGCACCTTGCTAAAACTATGCCATGAAGAATTGAGGCATTTCAAAAAGCAAAAAAAGAGACCCAAACTGGTACTAGTAAGGTGTACATAATAAAATGGTGAGACAAAAATCTACATTGAATTAAGGCTATACTTATACATAGTAAATATAGTAGAGTAACAAGTGCAGTATATTTAAAAAAGCATAAAGTAGCACAAGTTAAACAAGTCACAATTGTAACCTGGTCTACCTGAAGTAAGCCAACAACCTAAAAGCCTCACGGTCATAGTCTGAAACGCTGTTGAATTCCGGGCCAGCAGGGGGCGTCATTCCAGCTCATTTACATTGCTTCTTTGCCGGGCGGGATTTCCGCAATAATATCAAGTATGGCGAAAACATACGACTATTTGTTTAAATTACTGTTAATCGGAGACTCTGGTGTTGGGAAGACCTGCGTCCTGTTCAGGTTTTCGGAAGACGCCTTCAATTCAACGTTTATCTCAACTATAGGTGAGTATTTGGGGGAAACAAAAAACCGAGTCATTCTCTGTTTACAATACGTCAATGGGCTTCATTGGTGGGGCCGTCTACTTGCTGGATTTCAGCTGAAGGAACTAGTTTCTCTTTTACATTCATATATAGGTAGAATGTGTATTTGCTAAAGTAGCATCAGTACAATTGACTAGTTAATTCAGTGTAGTGAAGGGAAGCACTGATAACGTTTGTTTGTGCGTGTGGCGCATGTTTAAGCAGAAATGTTTCGTTGTATAATAACCTGATGCCGGGTTGCTAACCAAGAGGGTTAGCCGAATAGTACATTAGCCGTTTGGCTCCGTCTACATTTTGGAAAGACATACGAAACCCGGATATTTGATGGTGTAATGGTTATTTACTACTATATTTCTGTAGCTTATTGGCAGCCCCTACGTGTTATTTTCTTCCTGAAAAAGTAGACTTAGCCCATGTTGACAGCTAGAGCTGAGCTACTAAGCTAACGTTATGATTTGACATTCATGTTCGTTTTTTTTTTTTAATCGCAGGCATTGATTTCAAGATTAGGACAATAGAGCTTGACGGCAAGAAGATAAAGTTACAAATATGGTAAGTTTAATGCTGGACATATGACAAAATTTTGCCGCTAATGTTTTGTATCTGTCATTGTTTTTATTTAGTTTTAATACACATTTAGTGTTGGTTAATTTTAAAAAATAATTAGTTTCAGTATTTTACACTATGTATATACACTTCACAAGCCGTATTTTAATACTTAAGTATCCTCATTCACTACATCCATTCTCTGAGGTCTTCCTCTTTTCCTCCTGCCTAGCAGCTCTATATTTAACATTCTTTGCCTAATTTCAACTATTCCTCCAGTGCACATGCCCAAACCACTTCATTTTTGTCTTTGTAATAGTGTGTTCCAGTTAAAGTTGGCAAATGGAGTTTACATCTGAACTGTTACCTCAAGTCAGATTTTGAGCTCAGAAAGTTGGAGGAGCCTCACAAAACCTGGCTTAGCAATTCAAGATGGCGACTCTGAAGAGTAGTAAAATTGTAATACTTGTAATCTGCACTGCCACTGTTGTGTATTTGTGACTCGCTAAATTAGAACACTGACCAGGTTGTATCCATGAACGTGCTCCAGCAGCAGTTAAACAATAAGTAGTTAAACAAATCCTGTTGTTCCTTGCTTTTCCAACTTGACTACTGGAGCATGCTCAGCTCAGGATTCATGTCCCTCCCGATGCAAATGGAGCGCAGCATAACTTTGTCTCTAAACCACTCAAATCTGAACTGTCTCTCTGATGTAGTCATTTACAAACCTGTTCCTCCAGGTCACTTTCAGCTCTGCCACCTCTGCTTTGTTTCTGTTTTTGTTAGTGACATCATCCCCAGACCATATATCACAGCAGGTCTCACTGCCATCTTGTATAAACTTTCCCTTTCCCTTATGCCACTGTGCTTCTGTTAAAAATCGCCCCAACACTCGTCTCCACCCACTCCACCTTGCCTGAACTCTCTTATTCATCTCTCTCATAAACTGTCCAGTGTTTTGGATGGTTGACCCCAGGTGTTTCAACTCATCCAGCTTTACTACCACTGCTCTTCACTGTTATATATTATGTCTTCCTCTCATTCACACATGTATTCTATCTTGTTTTAGTGACTTTATTTCCTTTTCTCTTCACTGCATACCTCCACCTTTCCAAGTTCTCTTTGGCTTCCTCCCAACTTGCATTACAGATCACAGTGTTGTCTGTGAACATTATAGTCTACAGAGACTTCAGATAGGAGTGCATGTAGAATAAAAGAAATACATTTTAATGTTATTTACACAAAGAAATAAAGCCACACACAATGTAGTGCCATATTTTGCTTCTATCGTTTACGTTAGTTAGCTAGGATTACCCAATTGTAATCTTAGCTAGCATAATTTTAATTTTACAATTATTGTAAGGTTGCAAATATTAGTACATTATGTTGAAGACATTTTTGTGTGCTGAGATGTTTGCCGTGAATTTATTATTTGTTGCGTTACATTAATGCACTGTTGCACACTTAATACAGTTAACCACAAGCACTACACAGTAATAATGTACTATATGCTGGTGTTTTACTCGTGTTCCAATGAAGAGGGATTTAAAAAGCCCATTACACGTATGTTGGATCTATTTATATGCTGCCAGCTCTATATCAGCCGGTTCAACTAGTGAGTTTAAGGTAATTGTTTTTAATCAGTTTTAATATACATTTAGTGTATTAGCTGTCATGCTTGACATTGGTTAGAAATCAGTGTTAACTTTCCTAATAATTTCCACAAACATTGAATTTGCTATTTTGTCCTTAAACTTTCTGATAACTAATGATAGTTTTTCTTTAGGGATACAGCTGGTCAGGAACGCTTCCGAACAATCACAACAGCCTACTACAGAGGTGCAATGGTGGGTATCTTCACATGCTGACAGACAGATGTGATTTAAATCCTGGAGAAGCTGCAGCTCTTCACCTGCATGTATTTGTGATTGTATTGCTCTTTTCAGGGCATCATGCTCGTCTACGACATCACAAACGAAAAATCCTTTGAAAATATCAAGAACTGGATAAGGAATATAGAAGAGGTACATTCTGGTCCAAATATAAACTCATCCACTTATGTTCTACCCATCAAAAGTCTGTATGCAATCATGTACCTTTTTAAAATTAAAACTCTCCTAATCCAGCATGCATCAGCAGACGTTGAGAAGATGGTTCTTGGCAACAAATGTGACATCAATGACAAGCGGCAGGTGTCCAAAGAGATGGGGGAAAAGGTGAGAAGCTTGACAGATGCATGGTCTGACATAATCTTCTCCAAAGTGTTATTTTCCTGTAGTCACACTGTGAGATCGCCCTGTGGGGAGGAATGGCTGCTTGTTCTTGCAGTTTCAGGTTCACCAGCACAAACAAACAGTGAAACTGAGAGGAGAGAAGAGAAACTAGTGCTCCTGCCACTGTAAAGTCGCATTAAGATGTAATTTAAAATCAGTCCGACAGAAAGAAATGCTATCGTTCTGTTTTCTCATGTCTGTGTACATTCACATCAGGGATATTCATGATTTTTTTTAAAAAGTATTTTTTCTTTGTTTTTATTAGTGCCTGGTTGGATTTGATGTACTTTTACTGCCTGTAGGTGGCAGTAAAACATCGGCAAGGTTTTAAACGACTTGGTGCCGCTACAAAGTACCAGGTGTCAGACTGAGGTTATATGTCGCTGTAACATGCAAAGCCAACCATTACTTCAGCCATTGAAGGATCTTCTATGGAACAAATTTAAATAACAAATGGAAACAAGGTAAAGCTAGCACGTCAAAAGTCTGACACGGCTGTTGATAGTCATTTGAAACCAGTTTCGGGTGAACTTTTGGAAAATGGGTGACTTTTTCCCAGTGAATGTTAAATAGTGTGCTTGCTTGAAATGCCCATCCCTAATACGCATGCATCTGAGTTAGTGTTGGTTACATGTAGGGGTTACTGTAAGTACATTTTATATAAATTTACTTCATTAATGGGAACCAGCAAGTAGCTGGTGATCACTCTGTGTCAGTTCCACCTAGATCATCAGTCTAGGGGGAATTTTAGTTATGCATTTTATTGTCATTATTGCAATGTTAAACTGATATGCTTTGAATAAAAGTGTGAGCAGATTTTTCTTTTAATTTAACTTTATTTGTTTCTTTATTTATTTCAGCTTGCACTAGAGTATGGAATAAAGTTCATGGAGACCAGTGCAAAGTCCAACATCAATGTGGAAAATGTAAGCACTTTGTCAGCTAGAACACATGGCACAGTTAATTTGATATGTGATGTAAACATTCAGTTCAATTCAGTTTTATTTATATAGCGCTAAATCACAACATTCGCCTCCAAAAAAAAAAGAAAACGTGTCATCTGCTTGTATCTAATATTGATGTCGTCTTCCGTGGTTTGAAAGCGAAGCTCCCATATGCACAAAATTGAGAACCTTGTTGGTGATAACTGGACTTCTTGTCCCAAAGCCAGTTGTGCTAAATGGCTGCCCCTTCCTGTTAGAAGAGAGTTTTTCCTTCCCACTGTCACCAAGTGCTTGCTGAAAAGGGGTTGTTTGATTTTTGGGGTTTCTCTCTATTATTTTTGGGTCTTTACCTTACAGTATAAGTACTTTGAGGTGATTGTTGTTGTTGTTACTGTTTGGCACTATATAAATAAAATTTAATCTAACTGAACCTTGTGACTATTAGATCTAGCTGCCTTAACTGCTTGAGTTGAATGTACAGTAGATGCAGATTACAATTTTGAAAATGTGCTTTTCTGTTTCACAGGCGTTTTTGACGCTCGCCAGAGACATCAAATCAAAAATGGACACAAAATTGGTAAGAATAAAACTGTGAGAAAATGATCAGTGGCTCTTAAATTTTTATGGAATGTTTTTGAGTTTTCCAGCATGTGGAAAATTGTGCAGCAGATGACAGTGTTGTGACCTGTTTTTTGTTTTCTTTGTTGTTTTTGCTGCAGGAGGGCAACACACCGCAAGGAAGCAGTCAGGGCGTAAAGATCTCCGAGCCTCAGAAAAAGACCAGCTTCTTCCGCTGTAGCCTACTCTGAGGACTGAGGCCTTTCATACTGACTGGACATAAATAGACTGTTCTTGCTCTTAGCACTTCCTCCCCCTTTCTCTCCAGCTATGGTCAGTCCTCTCAACCCACGTAAGCCATTATATTGTCAGTAAATGGAGGACTTCCCCTCCTCGCTTCCTCTTCTGAAAGCTTCCAGAGTTTCATCTTTTCCATTTTAAGGATAAGTGTTGACTTCATGGGTCACAGTGCTCTGCTGGTTGGAGGACTCAGCCAGGAGCATTATCCAGATGTTCCATTTCACACAAAGGATGGGCTCTTACTCCAGATGTTAGTCTCTTCATTATCCTCACTCACTCATTCATGCAACCAGTAGCAGAACCAGGGATGAGAAGTCATTAATAGTTTGTGGACTGGATTACAAATGTGATATATGTAGATCTATTTTTAATAGCACTCGTTCCCTTTTTTATGTGACAAATTTCAACCAGAGGCTGATGAGCTTGAATTGCTGTGAAACAGAGCTGTACACATTTCCCTTTCATTGTCAGTCAAGGATCAGAGAGCGAATGAGCTGAAAGCGCTGCTTTTGGGTTTGCTTGTTGTCCTTGACAATCTTTTTTTTTTCTTTTCTTTTCTTTCTGTGACTGAAAATGATTGCTCCACCATTGGTGCTTTCACCTCCTTTCAGTGAGTGATGAAGAGCAATATATTATCTGAAAATGCAAATACTGTGTTTAGGAACATTTGGTATAACAGGATTACTGTGGCAGTGAATCCTTAATTTTTAGTTTAAAATCAAAGGTTGTTTGAAGCAACTGAAGATGTCCTAAAATAATCAGTTTACTGTCACATGAGGCAGAAAAGCAGCAGCATGTTTCATTTGAGATGCTGCACTTATTGGTATTTATCTTGAAAAAGGACTTTTTAAATGATTTATTATTGAAGTTTGTTTCTCCCCATTGGCCTGTCGTCTCAGCTCTTAAGTAAAATAGATTAAGTGTTTTAAGCCTTCAGATTGATGTCTGAATTTTTTTCTGTCAGCTCTGAGTCGCAGTTGAGCTGAATGACGTCTCTGGTTGTTTGATGAGCAGTTAAAATCACTTGAGGTTTCACACTGTAAGCCCCTTCTGCCCCTTCCCTGCTATCATGCAGCTCTCCTTGCACTTTACCAGTAAATTGTGGTTTGTGTGTAGTCTGTGCCAAGTGATAGTTTTGCAATACAGTACAACTATAAATTTCTTTTGCTCCTTTTGAGTCTTGGTAATATAAAGGACATATATTACCCAAATTTTACAACACCCAAAGGACTTGATCTCCTCTAGTAGTTCACAGCTAGCAGTCCACTGCCCTGTTATTAGTTCTCTTAAAAACGTTTCCTTACTCAGACTGTAACTTATTTCAGCATATATCTGCGCGTAAAAGATAAGTCTTTAAGCCTCTGTTTTTATACTACTGTGCTTGCCAACCCGTAGTTTAAAAGTAATACTTTATGAGTTTACATAGAGATGGCTTGAATTAAGCTAAAGATGGCCCTATGTGGGGTATTCTGCATTTTTGTCACTGGTTTGTTTTTCCCCGTTGTGGACATTAGATCTGACAGCTAGGTGGTGCTGGAAGCACACGGTGCATCTTAGGTGGCTGCCAAGCTTCAAATATGAATCAGTATTTTATTAGAGACGGCTGATTTGGTGTGTGTGATGCAATTATGTACACTCCACCTGTGTTGAGCTTAAATGTGGATTCTCAGTCTTTTTCCATTGTTTCTATGTTTATGTTAGTCTTAAAATCAAGTTCCTACATGCACAGTATTGAGGGACAATATGTTTCTGCTTCATGCACCTTTGTAATATCAAATAATTTGGGACCTCATGAATACCATGGCCATTTGTCTTAACCACTAGTAATCTATTCTGTCATAGGTGAACTATGCATCGTGAATCTTGGACCTGTGCGTGTGTGTAATGTACATTTTTTTTTTCTTTTTTTCTTTTTTTTCCAGACATACCTACAGAGCTGTACAGTTGAATGTATGGGCTTTTGTTATTTTTTGTTTTGTGTCATTCACTGAGCCAAAAAGAGAGGACACGCTCTGTTTATTTAAAGCTGCAGGTGAAATTTAGCACAGTGGGGTACTGTTGAGCGGGAAGAGACCTCAACATGTGAAGACGGCACCATTTTGTTCGAGCTTTAAGTCATAAACAGAAACCTAGGGAGCAAACTTTAATGGGACTTGAGCTGTATCATTCTTTTCTGAAATATGATACTTCCTCTTTGATTTTGTTTTTAAGTCATATCTTTTGTTTTCTTGACATTTATCCCTTTTTACAGCCATATTTTATTCCATGTAGTGTGAAATGCACAGGGACAATAATACAAAAAAACCAACAAAACATTGTAAATATCACTTAAAAATAGGTCTACTTAAATTGTACTGTACTTTTTAAACCCATATAAAAATGTATCTACAATTTTGTAGATATGTGAACTTTTGATTTAATAAAATAAGGTTATAAAACTAAGCTTGTGTGTTTTGATTGAGTGGTTTTATTGGCTGGATGTCACAGGAAACTATCAGTTTACCCACTGACTGCTTTCATGACAAATGGCTCTCCTATTATTGGCCCACTGTAATATTCTGGTGTGTTTATTGTTTATTGTCCAGTGTAACTGAACCCCTTTTGATACAAGACACAAATCCACTGTTGATAATCATAACTAATGAGCCTTGTCTTGAGGGATTGGCCAATGCCTCCACCTGATGACAGCTCTGCAGTCACAGCATGACTGTTGGTGTTTCTGTAAGAGAAAAACTGGACGTGGACTCATTAAAGAATGAGAGAAGAATCATTTTGGTCATTTTATTTATTTTTAAATAAAAAAAATTGCAGGACGTTTTGGTAAAGATGACAGGATTTCATTCTGAAGTATTTCCAGTTCATCCTTTGGGGCTATTCCAGGTTGCAAATGTAGAGGATTGCTTCATTTGCTTATATCCTTATATGAAAAGTGCTGCGAACAGAAAACACTTTTCATTATGGAAGTAGGTAGGACAATATTCTATATTAGAGTCATTTATAACAAAATAACACATCTAGTCCTTGTTGGTGGGTTTACATGTTATTGTAAATGGTTACTGCTGGTTTACCTGAGGAAGTCTGGAGCTCTAACAATCATGTGCTGAAAATCTTCGAGTGACAGACGTCCATCGTTGTCCAGGTCGGCCTCATCGATCACCTTCTCACACACCATCCTCACCTCATCTTCTGTCAGCTCGTTACGAGTCAGCTTGTTCAGCGTCTTCTCCAGGTCTGACTTGCAGATGAAGTCATCGTTGTTGAAATCTTACAGAAAAAAAAAAGAATATCAACAGGTCGAATACATCAGTTAATGAATTAGGCAATTTAAGCCTTTTTGTGTCTTTGTTGGCTGTGAATTGAACATATTTTAGTTTTAGACTAATCTGGTTGGACAAAAAACAATTTTTTTAAATATATTGCTTTTGGACAAATGTGAATCAGTAAAGCGGACTGCTTTAGTTTTTTCACTTTATATTTTGTTAATTTTGCTGAAATATTTAGTGTATGATTAACTTAATGAAAAAAGCAGGCTTAAAAACATTCGCGTAAAATGCAGTGTTTTCTTATGATCAATCCTTTTCATCGTAGTGTTACTATGTCCCCCTCTAAGCTTTTATCTTCTTTCTTAGTCTAAATAAGGAATGAAAATCTCTCTTCGCTCATCTTACGTATGTACTTTCACAAGTTGTCAGCTGTTTTCTTAAACCGAGGCTTTGACGAGCTTGTTGCCTCTAAAATGGGCTGGCATATGATCCTAAATGTTCCATTCACCATCTGCTGTGTTTACTGATCCATAACCCTTCAGCATGAATATATATTACTGTTGATTATTTCATCATACATTTTTTGCACAATAATTGGTTCGGTTTTAGTGACAAACCGCTTCTTTAAATGCTGCAAGGTTCAAGACGTGTTTTAACCCCAGTCTGCTGTCTGGGATGTTGGAACCTAAACATCCCCTTTCACAACTCAAAAGTCAGCTGCAGAAAATCTAGCAGTACATCTGCATGGCTCTAACATTAAATTTGTCCTTATTCAAACTAATAATAAGCTTAAGTCAACCCTGTTTTCTGTAGATTAATGTATAGCAATTTTTTTTCCCATCATTGCTTTTTGCAAACAGATGTAAACAGTGCATGGTTGTTTGTGAAGAGCAGATTTAACATGAAATATTTCCTTATTTGGTGTAAAATGTTAACATTTAAATTTGTTTTTTTAAACTTGCAGTGGCAGTATTATTTACATATTATTTACAGGTTATCTCCATACTTTATTACATACCAAGTGTAGTAAAGTATGCACAATATGATTCGTGAAACTGCAAAAACTTAAAAGTTGGTTGGAATTAACGTTGGTTTTAAAAAAGCAAAAGAAAACCTATAAACAATGACAAGCATCCCTGCTTTATGAAGCTATTTTACCATAAATTTTGAAAGCATAGTAGGCCTTGAGGTCCCGTGGAGCCATCTCACTGAGGACAGAAAACATGTCCAAGAAGTCGTCCAGTGTCATGTTTCCCTCTCCGTCCTCAGAGAAAACCTCAGCGATCCTCTGTCGAAATGGGTTGTCCTAAACAAACAGGACACCACAGCAGTCTAATAAAGAGTCAGAGCGTGAACACACAAATGTTCAGCACAACTAACTTCTGCCTGTTGGATTGATACAGGCTTGCCTGTTCAGTCCTGTTCTAACAAAACTGTGCTGTTTGTGATTTTATTTAAGCCCTAGTTTTGTTTTTCCAGTTGAAATCCAATAAAGTCATAAAATTATCTATAGAAATCACAACAGCTTGGAATAAGTGGTAGCCTCGGGCGTGACCCTGATCATGACCGATTCACTCTCCCTTTCTTGGGGCATGTCAGTGACCAGCTTGTTAACACAGCTGTTTACCTTGCTGTCACTGAGTAAAGAGGCATATAATTGACCCATTTCCAACAAGTGTGTCCTCTGGGACCCACCAACATCCTTCAAGTTTAAAGGAGTCGGGTAACATATAACCGCTCAAAGAATTCTGTCGATTAATTGGTCATTAATTATGGATTGGGAACACAGGGAGAGCGTGCTGATCTGCAGGGCGTGTGCGGACCAGTGCAGTGGGACTACCTTCAGCTCTGGCATGCTGCCAATCAGCTCATATGGTAACTTCACATCTGGGTGGTTGGTGTAGTCAAGAGGAACGAGCTGCGGTGCCAAATCCCGATAGCGGTAGAACAGTCTAGGAAAGGTTTAAAAAATTTACTATCAATATTGAATTACAAGATATGTTCTATAATACGTAGAGTTGGACTTTGGAGGGACAAAGGAAAAGTTAGAAAGGAAAAGTTAAGTCAAGAACTTGCTTTTCAGTTATGGACACTATTTTGAAAACAGAAAACATTCAAAACTTACACACTTTCCAGCACAGTAAAAATAGCCTGTGATCTCAGTGGCAGTCTGCCCCACATCAAGACATGTGTCCTGATAGTCTAGTTTAGAGTTACAGTATGGTATTGTGCAGAATAGAACAAAATTCAGCTCTGTCAAGCATGCTACATTAGCAATGACTCGGGAAATTAATGAGATCTAACACAACTTATCCTGAGTACATTTTTAGTTATCTAGATTTGATCTTTTCTACACTGGAGGGACGATCTGATGTCATAAAGCAGGAAGTATAAACAAAACAACTGAAATAATGTAGGCTCACCTCAGAATTTCCTTTCTTGTAAAATATGTGCAGTCCTGTAAATACAATTTAAATTCAATGTAAGTTGTTTACATACAGTGATGGGTGTAATCTTTACTCAGTAATAGCAATACATCAATAAAAAACACTTATTTTACACAATTTTATGCATTTTGTAATTATATCAGTTGAGTTGGTAAAGTACAGAAGTAAACATACAGATTTTTGGCAGCAAATTATGAATTGCTTATGACACTGGGCAGAATGATCTCTGTCTGTCTATTACTATTATTATTATCATGTATCAGCATGTTATGGTGATGTTGTAGTTGATCAAAGCAGGGCCAAATTTTGGCATCCAGTGAAATTCAACCCTTTTTTTAATGACAATTTTTTTTTGTGTAAATATTAATATAAAGCATGCAATGTTTCTCCATTAAAGGAGCACCAAAAATCAAATGAAATACTTTATTTATAAGTACTTTATTTACCATATACCATCTCTAACTTTGCACCTCACACTACTTCTGAGAGTTGTTTTTTTCCCCATCAGTAAGGATGCAAGTCAAAAGCAAATCCAGTCATCACACAATGTCAGGAAAACACTGACTCTGAATGTCAGGAAGTGCTGCACCGCATGGGACTGGATCCTTTTCTGTTTTGCTAATAAAAAAGTATGAAGAGGTCTGATTAATCTTGTTCGTAGATGTTAAGCTAATACTGATAACGGAAGCTCCATTCATTCTAATTGAGCCTTATCAATCAATTCATTAAGAAACAGGACTGTTACCAACCTGATAGGCATCTAGCTGCTGTGCCGTAAAGATGGTTTGTTTATTCCCCATGTCTGAGTACAAAAACACAGAGTCTCAGGTCCATCGCTGCTCCAGCATCAAGTCCTTTTTAAAAGTGGGTATGCTAGTTATGAAATACTCTGACAAAAGGAAGCTAGAGCCAAAGAGGAGATCAGGTGTCTGGCTGCACTGGGGCCCTTTGGTCCCCACTATAATGGAGGCATTTCATCGTTTTCTCCATTGTGAATAGAAACCCCTTTGACAGTGAATAAGGGCTGTCGTCCAGCATCATGCCAAGTGGTATCAACCTCCTTTGGTGCCACTCTGTGGCCAACGCCTTGTTCACCGCTCAGGTTACACTCTTTAGATGCAGGGTTTTGCAGTGGGCAAATAGAGTTTTTGATGGGAGACAAGTTTTGTTTCAGTTGAGAACTTAATTGTTGTGTGTATATATACATATCTATCTATCTATCTGTGTATATATATATATATATATATATATATCTGTGTATATATATATATATAAAAGCAAGTTTTGAAGTGTTTTAGGTGTTACATAGCTTACTTCAAAACTGAGCTTGTGTTGACTTGTGTGCGCACAAAATGAGCACAGAAACACCTTGAGGCACAGACATAAAACTTCCCTTTGATCCTGCAATTATGATTTAGAACAGCAGGTGTATAGTATCAACTTCACCTCACTCTATTCCAGGTAGCATGAGTAATAAGGATGAAACTTACCAGAACAACCAGTGACTGCAGTCATAAAAATAAAGGCTCAATAAAGGTTAAACATTTTGGGTCATATATTTTATTTTGAAAAATCCACATCTGTCTGTAACAACCTGAGATTCTTTGGTCCCATTCAAGACCCCAAAGAACAATTTCAGTGATGCTTCCATTATAGAAAATATTGTGTTTTTTTGTCTTCCATACCACATGATTCACCACATCATAATTTATGGCAGACACCAATGCTCAGGATGTACAGCATAAACATCTATGAGCTGTTATAAGACATTAAATGAACAAAGACATTATATCAGTCTAATTCTTAGAAAGCTTCCTAACACTTTGACTTTAGACTTAGGCCAGCTTGTGATGCATTTTATACAAGGTCACAGAGAGCTGTGCCATCTTACAGCTGAACACATACCTCACTGTACTGATGGGGCATCTTTAAAGGACTCTATTTATGGTGCAGTATATTCTGTCTTTTTGCTAATGCTCCTATTTCATAAGCAGCTTTTTCTCCAGCAGCAGAAGGTTCTGGTAGTTTTGTCTACCTGTCCAAAGGCATACACGTTGGATTGACTGGTGATTCTAAATTAGCAGTAGGTGTGGATGCAAGGTAGATAAAGCAGAATAACATGCGGTATGAAAAAACTCACTGTGGCTTTTAGTGGAAACTGTTTTGAGTGGTCAGTAAGGCTAAAAAAAAAAGTGACATATAATTGTCGTTCCTTTCTGTTTGCCTTTGTTCCTTGCTGTAAGGATTTCTACTCCTGGAGAGAGAGCTAACATGATAAATCTGAGGGCTCAAAGCAATGAGCGGAACATCTAAACTAGTTAAGTGAAGAATAAGAGGGTGGCAAGAGGAAGTGATTTAAATCAACAGTTAATTTACTGACATTAACAACAAAAGTCAAGGACATTGCATCTTATGAGAATTATTGTTTGCAGAGAAAAAATGGTTTAACTGTAAATGCTTATGTTTTATTACTTCTTAAGCTTATCTGTGAATACTTTTTAAAATCATCATATAACATTTTGCTGTTATATCACATTTCATAAGCTACAAATTTATTTGTTTAGTCATATATATTATTATATTACCACTGTATTTACCTAAGAAATTGTGTTATGTGTTTGTTGTGTTTAACTTAGATTTCTATTAGAGATTTACTTTCACCTTTAAAAACTTAATATCTTTATCATAACCAGTATAGTTATTAGAACCATTGTAAATATATAATTAATTCCAAAACAACAAACCAAACAACAACACCAAAACAGGGACTATGATAAACATTATAACCTTCACAAGAGGGGCTTTTATTACAAGGCAGTGAAGAAGTATAACTAAATGTATGTTTTTCTTTTAGATTCATAAGGAAATTGAAATTACAAGTTATTTTCAAATACATACTCTTATTTCAGGAATGTCTTTTGTCAAGAGGATGGTTTGTAGGAAGATAGCCTTTTGCTACTACACTATAAACACTCATGATTGTGCTCACTGGACTCAATTCTTACTTAATCTGGGAAACCCCTTTGGACATCAGTGCCCTCTAGTGGTGAAAAGGAAGATGTTCAGTAGGACAGTGGAGGCCTCTTATTTGTAAAGTTGTGAATCAAACAGCCTGAATATATTCAGTGCACATGAATGACAGGTTATGATGATGCACTTCAGAGCAATTCAGTTTAATTCAGTTAGTTAGAAAAAACTCCACATATTCATGGTCACGTCACTACTCTTAATAAATCTAAAGCTGAGATAAGATGCCTTCACTGTCATTATATACAGTGATACAGTAATATTGCAAGTGTTGTCATAGTGACATAAAAAATGCATTACATGCATCCATGTATACACCCGGTCATACACACAGCCAATTTCAGCCAATCATAACGGAAATGTAATGTGAACTATTTACAGATACTGTATTCTGATGAGCCTGATCTAGCACAACATTAGAGATTACTTTTCTCAAAAAGAGGACCCACAGAAACACTTTTCTGAAAGGCAAAAGATGAGCTTTAATAAAGATTTTTGAACACTTACAAACGTCCACAGAGCTGGAAAACATGGGGGGAAATAAAGGAAGCTTAAAGTAACTGGAGACACACAAAAAGACTTCATCCATCCTCTACTGCTTATCCTTTTTAGGGTCACTGGAGCCTATTGCAGCTATCTTAGGGCAAGAGGCAGGGTACACCCTGGACAGGTCCCCAGTCTGTTGCAGGGCTAACACATACAGATAGACAACCATTCATGGGCAATTTAGAGTTTTCAATTAACCTATCCCCACTAACTGCATGTCTTTGGACTGTAGGAGGAAGCTGGAGTACCCAGAGTGAACCCACACAAAAAGACCCCAGCCTGATGGTGTAATTGAACTCAGGACCTTCTTGCTGTGAGGCAACAGTGCTAACCACCATGCCACCAAGCTGCCCACAAAAAAGACTTATCACAAAAAAAACAAGAAGTATTAGAAACACAAAATAAATATAGACATGGGCAAGGGAAGGCAAGGCAGGAGAAAAAGGTAAACGCTAAGAAACAAGAAAATGACATCCATTGTAATCATAGCAGGTCAACAACTTTATACTTTACAAAAAGATTACAAGCCTATTTTGGTTTTTCATTTTTCATTTGTTAGATTTTTTGTTTTTTGGTGGTTGGTGGGGTCTGAAAAGAATTGTGAAGCTTTGTAAAGCCTCACAACTGATGCAACAGAGTGATGAAAGGGCCAATAAACAAGACTTTCATTTGCAATATTTATTCAAAGTATATAACAACACACAACAACAACATCCCAACACAAAACATAAAAAATACACATTTACAAATTTATTCAACATTCCTTCCATTATTTAGCATCCTTTCAATTACTTTCATATATTATAATTTATCATTATTTACATATACTACAGTGTCACATGTAGGACTGGGCACATAATTCACTAGTTGCAGTCAAAGTTTCCAGGGTCAGCTGAACAAGCTCTATTTACAATGTTTACAGTGATTTTTTATCCTCGCAGCCCAATACCAGTGACTGGCTGATGTTAGTGGCACCCACAGCTTCCAGCCACCATATCATTATACTGTTTTAAAACCACATTCTCATCATCATCAAAGAAGAGCAAGTTGATGGAATAGAGCTTGTCGGGCACACAGCACGGCGTATCAATGCCTTTGGCCAGCTTCAAGGCATTGATGATGGACTGGACAGTGGCGTGGTTGGTTGGTCTCATGGTTTGACCCAGAGGAAAGGGGCAGGAGCCTTTGCAATAGTAAGCGTTGTAACCCTTTGGTGATATGATCCAGCCTGACCAGCCGATCTCCTCAAAGTCTACATTGAGGGGAAACCGCTGGCAGTGCATGGCTGCACCGTCTGCATCGTAACCCAGAGAGCGAGCACTACGGGAAGGCGAACCGGATATGGGAATCTGGGGGAGGTTGATAGTTTCAGCGGTATCATCTGAATCTGGAGAAAGAAATCCACCGTTGTTTTAAAAATGCAATGTTTGACATGTTACAAAGTACAGTCCATACACAGAAGAGGAACCAATGATGTACAAGCAGAAGTAGAAATTTGAATGTAGAGTGTAAAGAAATATAAAATCTTCTCAAGCCCTTCCGTGGGACACACAAAACACTGAAAGCTTCATTCGTCATCAAGCTGTTGAATTGTAAGCATACTCCCAGTCAGTCACAGGCCAACCGCAAGTGAATGTTTCCTTCATAAACATGAAAAATACTGGTAGCACATGTGGATGGAAATATTGTCAGCACTGACCTCAGGGAACATTTAGTTCACTTGTCCATTAAACCTAAGGCTGTTGTGCTTATGAATATAGAGACTGGAGATTGGTTTCCCTTTAACCACTGTAATTCTTATCCGGTAAGTCCACAAAAACATCTCCACTTTTAATTAATATCAGTGGGAGTAACTGACATTAAAGTAGAAACCTCACCTTTGCTCTCAAGAGGATTAGAGAAGCGGCCATCATCAGTGAAGAGAACCAGCATGGGCTGTTTGCTGTGATGGTGGTGGCGCCCTGAAGCAAAGCGGATCAGTTTTTTATCTATTTGGCTCCCTCCCAGTGTCCGAACCACCACTTGAAGTCCCAGGTTGGTGCCCTCATCAATCATCCAAGAGCGCACCTTCAGGAAGAAGTTCATCAGTTCATTAAAACACAGCACTCCACACTGTCCAGTGTAGCTGAAAGCAGATTTTTGTAGGCTTTAAAGAGAAGGTGATACTTACTGCTTGTGTGATTGTGAAGACTTCCCAACCAGAAGAGTGCACTGAGATGAGTCGAGAGGAAAGCAGCTTCTTCTGCGTAAAATTGGTTTTGCTGGAGTCAAGCAGCTGATAAACACTGACCTGAAAGAGCCAAAGTAATGTAGCTAGAATTAGAAACAGCCACTCAGATTTAAATACTGGTCTACAGCTGCTCTACATACCTGTTTGAAGTGATGTCTATTGAACGTCACGGTTGCCTGAGGTTTCAACTTATAAAGATGAAGCTCTGCAGCAAGAAGCTTCTCTGTTCTTGTGACCATTGACAAGTTGAAGCTGAACTCCACCTGATCACTGTACACTGCAACAGAAATGAGATGATTAGAGATCAAAGCAGAGCGTCTTCCACAGCAGCCATCCTCGCACACATGCAGGGACAAATCAGATCTTACATTTATCAAAGAAGCTGCGCACAGTATTCCCCTCCAGAAGATGCGGGTCCTTGGTCACACCGTCCACGTCGGCAACCGCGTTGTACAAATCAAGCATGTACTGAGGGGGCTGTTTGTGTCCATGAACCGCAGGGGGGTCATCCATCCCGAAAACCTCCAAAAGTCTCTTTATGGCAGCTGAGCGGACTTCCTCGGACTCTGTCGCGGGGGTGAAAGAGTTCTCCTGGTAGTGAAGCGATACGGCAGCCGCCGTGCACAGCAGTGCGAAGAAACTGATGACAAACTTCAGCATATTTGTCGCGTGAGTAAATTCCCGGTGAGGAGTGGGATCCTGGAAGGCCGACTTTTATATCAAGTGTCCCGGCTTCCTCTCCAGTGCCGCCAGGCCCTCAGTAAACAGCAGTAAAGATGCTATTTGGTCGCAAATGTAAATCAGCAATGAGCGAATGTAAACGCAGACTAATGGGGGCGTTAAAAGGTGTGACCTTTCCATTCAGCCTGTGTCTGGCAATAAAGGCTCGAATACATATACAATACAAATCTAAAGCTGAAGGTGGAATAAGCTCGGAGGTGATGTCTTGAGGGCATGCACTCACAGTGGGAGGTTAACTGCGCCTAAATGAATCAATTAATTTGGAATAGTCTTAGGTGAAAAACCCATTACTTTGACAAAAAGGCAAGTGTCACAGGGAACACTCTGTGAGATTTACGTAAGAGCTGGTTCAGCTAGATAATCACCGCATTTGCAGTTTAGGTTTTGAAAAAGCGCCACAGTATTCTTATGGGCCAGTCGGACCAATCGAAATCATTTTTTACTGCACAAATGAGCTATTGTCTCTTTTTGTCAACATTATTATTATTATTATTATTATTATTTTCTTGAGCTCTCACTCCTCACTGCGAGGCAAGTGGAACTGGTTCTGCAGGTTTCTTCTGCATTAAGTCGAATTAAACAATTCAGTTCAATTTTCTCATTTTATATTTAGGAGTAATAATGTCTCAGTAATATCATCTTCTTCCACAAAGAAATATTAGTTACGTATTTCAACTAGAGATGGATTTAGGTCTAAATTATGCATTAAACATATTGTTTCAGAATTTCTAGGAAACCATTTGCTGCCTTTGATCTTTATGCACGATTAACCAGACGCAAAAGGCAAACTGAGGCCAAAAAGAGAAATTTGTTTCCCTCACTGTAATAAACACTTAAAAGATCAAAGTTTTTCTGTATGACACCTTGCAGGCAGGTCATAAAACGTTTCTTTAGGTGACAAAGTTAAGTGTTCACATGTTGGTATTAAAACAAGGCGCTACTTGCAAGTGTTTTTTTCCTAAGGGGCATTTGCAAAGTTGTTTTTCTTTTATTTTGCGTCTCTTTTCAAGGTTTCTCCTAAGCTTCTTATTGGAAACTTCTGAGATGCAGTGATTTTATTCTATTGCACAAAGAGAGAAAAGGAAAAAAAAGTTATGTGTTTTATGATGAATCCGGAGAGGAACACAGACCCAAATATCTTTATATTACATCATGACATTATTTTAGAATTTGTTCTTCACGATATTTCAGATTTAACTGACTCACAGATCATCTCAAAGACAAGAGCACAATTATACATTTTTTCTTAGTTTACATATTTTTTTATACAAATTCTGCTAAATATACATGAATTAAAAAGAGAATCACACACTCAGTTCATCATTTTCAAATTAGATTGTGAATCGTAGATCTGAATCTTTAACTTTTTCCCATCATGTTTCTTTTGCATTCTCAGTATTTATCCAATGGTTTAAGCACAAGTCCTCATTTATTGTTGTATTAAATTTATTTACAAATTTACCATCTTACATATATTACATATTATACAATAATAAAAATTCACTTTAATATTCACTGTTTCACGGGGTCATCATTGGGCTACAGTCAATATGGGGCCCAACTGTGGCAACCTCTGAAAGTCTTTCAAGTTTGTTTGTTTTTTTCCAGCAGAGGGCGCTGTGATTAGTTTCGACAATGGCAGGAAGTGATGGACAGGATTGTACGAATCTGCCCATACTGGTTGACAAAGCTGTGGCTCTCATTTCCCTGAGGAACACAGGAACTGGACTGTCTCTCGGACCACAAATGGCAGATTTCTGGATCAGATGGACTCCTGCAACAAAAAAATAGAAAAACACAAAAAGATTAAAATCACTAATCAATTTATTGCTATAAGCAGACAGCATTTCATTCATCTCTCAAATCATGGATTTTTTAAATAGGAAAATGTACAGAAAAAGAACTAAATATAATTTAATATAATATCTAGTTTACCATCATTGTCAGTGTGACTACAAGTATTTGGTCTCATACATGTTGCACCATTCTGTACGGTACAGTAAGAAAGTTACAACAGGATAACTCTTGTGATGTCTATATATGCATAACGTCTGTGCCCTACATGCAAGATATATAAAGAAGAAAGACTAAAAACGTTTTACAAATCTGCCCAAAACTTGTTTCTAACTAAAAATTATATTGTTATTCATTTGGCAAATAACAAACTGAAATCCAGTTTTTACACTAAAATTTGAGCTGGCACGCTTGAGTTTGTTAAGAAAAAATTGGTCAAGAAAAATATTTAACATTGAAGCTGAATTTTCTGCTCAGGAAAGCAAGTTAATAACTGTAAGTTGGTACCTTAATTAAAAAATAATAATGTGCTTAATTTTTCTCCTTTTTTTGTATTCACATGTGACACCGTTGTTATCTCAGTTGCACTGGCTTTTTATTGAATTCAGAGTCCATTTTAAGATCCTGGTTTTGATTTTTAGAGTTTTGCACGGACTGGCACCAGCCTATATTTCCGATCTTCTACAGCCCTATGTCCCTAGCAGGTCCCTGAGATCATCTGATCAGGGCTTACTTGCTATACATCACACTAAGATGAGAACTAAGGGTGACAGAGCTTTTGCCACGGTGGCCCCCAGACTGTGGAGCTCTCTCCCTCAAAGCTTAAGAACTGTGGACTCAGCAGTCGCTTTTAAAAAACATCTCAAAACTCACCTTTTTAAAAAGGCTTTTGGTTCATTTTTGCCTGTTTTATGTCGTCTGTTTTATGACATCTTATGTGCAGCACCTTGTGATTCTGTCTAGAAAGGTGCTATATAAATAAAATTTTATTTATTTATTTATTATTTATTTACTTACCTGGATGATTGAGCATGCATCAAGACATTTTAACCCACTTTGGCAAGGATAGCCTAAAGCTTGTACGTCAGTATGAGCAAACAGCATGTAAGATGGCTGATTACAGGAACCACCTGAGATTCAGGCTCAGATGCAGACAAAACAGGATTACTCCTAAAAGTCTGTAAATGAGCTCTTCAGTTAAGGGCCTCCAAACAACAAAAATCCTCCAGGAGGCACAGCACCAGCTGCTTAACGAACGGGTGAGACAAACAAATTTTACCATCGATGTGCTAAAATCTGAAGAGGAGTGGATCCGACAGAGACTTACGATGCTTATAGATGAGAATACTCATAAAAAGGTGTTTGAATTCACTGCGAAGGCTCTTCTAGCACAGCATGAGAAGTCTAAGACCAGGTGACAAAGGAAGTTTGACTTGTGCGTCGGAAATCACAGCAAAATACGGAGAGTGTCCTCAGCGGCCAGAAGAGAGAAGGATGCTACACCGAGGATGTGGACAAGTGGGTGAAGAATTTGTTATGACAGACAGCTCACCCAAGCACAGAAAAACATCCTCGCTAAAGGGTTGAACTTTGCTGTGACGCCGAGATGAATCCCGCTAGTGGACCTGATCACAGCCACAGAAACAGCGATTCGAAACAACAACATTGCAGATGTGGAAGCAGAGCAACTACGGGCGAAAGTTTCAGCCTGTCTCAGCAATGCAAAGCCCCCAGCATCCAACATCAGCATGGAGGAGAGGAAGGCACTCACATCACTCAGTAATGACAGCAACATTATCATCCTTCCTGCAGACAAGGGTAG
>VVHJ01063735.1:39019-49365 GCA_015107715.1 Tylochromis polylepis
CACACACACACACACACACACACACACACACACACACACACACACAGTTTCTCTCTGAGAGCCATCTGTAAAGACAGGATTTTGCTGTCAGGTTGCCTGGGGGACTAGCTAGGTCTGGATGTGCAATGTTGTTGCTGTATTGTGTGATTTATAAGAGAGCTCAAACACATTTTCCCTCTGCTGCCATAGCTACTACTGCAAAAATGATGTACCTGCAAGCTCCTTTGTTAATATTTCTAAACCCTCTAAAGACTTGAGAGGATTGTTTATGCAGCTGTGCCTCTCTCAGATCGTTTGATATCGGCGGAGAATTCTTTTTGAGATTCTCGAGATAAACTGTAGCAGGAGCCGTGATTCCCCCCTCCCCCCCCTTTTTTTTCCATACAAAACTAGATATGATCGCCTTGTCTCAGTTTTTGTGAATATAATGAGCAGTTAAAAAAGGCTTTGGAGGTGTAGCTCAAACCTGAACATAAAAGGATGAAATGAAATTCTTGTTAAGTAGGATGTCAGCAGGTCTTAAAGAAATTGTTACTGGTCTGGAGGGTTTTAGAAGTTTACTTTTTCTACTGAGTACTTTTAAAGCTCTTTTTTTGTTGTTTTTTGTTGTTTGTTTGTTTGTTTTTGGTTGTTGTTGTTGTTGTTTGTTTGTCACAATTTTGCACTTTCCTGCCACATGACACCTGAAGTGGACAAAGGCTCGCGTACGCCTGTTCTTTTATTTTAATTTTCACGTTTTAGTGAACCTAAACTGATGATCTCGAATAAAAGGTCGAAACGTGTTGACTCATTGTAATAGGCTTGCTGATGTAGACACAGATTGCTGTTGGAAAATCTGGTCCTGCGTTATTTAAGCTGACTGTAGGTTGCGGTTTATGAATCAGCAGTTTTCTTTTTATTGGTGAATAAATAAATATGGCTTTGTTAAAGTTCCCTGCTGGAAATTATGACCACTAATAGATTTCATTTTCTTAATTTTTACAGTACCTGGAGCCAATTGTTTTCCCAGCTACAGCTGCATGAACACATTTGTGAACATTCTGAAATTGCTAATAAAATATAAACTGATCTTCGTCCAAGCCACTGGTATAGGCATACTAAACCAAACTGAGAAGACAGACATGACTAGCAATGCAAGCTGGCCAAAGCATGTCAGGACTTGGATTTAGTAACTTACATAATGTAGATATTTCCCGTAGCTGCTAATGAGACTTGCACAAAAGTGAGGAGGAATATTTGTCCTAAAAATCTGTCAGTTCATCAGTATTTCTGGGACGTCTTGATTGAACAGACCTCTTTGGGTCATGCCACAGTGTCTTATTTGGGTTAAGGTCAGGACTCTGACTTGAGTGTTCCAAAAACTTTTTTCCTTATTGTTTTTTTCTCGTCTTATTCTGCTGAGGTTTGTTCTCAGCTTCAACCCATCTTACTGCCTTGAATTTCACTCTGCTGCTCAACACAGATGTGACTGTTTTCCATTAGAAAGATGTCTTCAGCATCTGCCAGCAACTTGTTGAGGTCTCTTGCTTGCCCCAGTTTCTTTTAATGGCCTTTTTGCATGCTGTTAACAGTATTTGATTCAAGGAACTTTTGCTCCAAGCTGTGCTTTATTCAGAGAAAAAGCAGCCTGTGTCTTTTCCATTTTATTTGTTCCACCTCAAAATCCATCACTGGATTTGTGTGTCAAACACTGAACGTTGCAGGTCTGAATCATAATCCATCGGCATATCCTGCCTCTTACAGAAGACGCACACTTTAGCCCTGTTTTAAGACTTTACATGTCTGTTATCTATAAAGAAATGCCTATTAGGTTAATTTTATGTTGTCATGTCTTTACCTGCTGAGATGTTTGACAGTGTAATATTCTGTCATCAAGGTCCCTCCCTGCTTTGTTCCAGCTCATGCCTAATTTGCCATATCTAGACTATCCAAACAGTCACAGATGTTTGATGGCTGTTTAGTCCGGGAACATTAGCACACTTGATTTGCCTTTTCTCAAATAATTTTCACAGACCCAGTAAGTTCTTTACATTAATATAACCTAAAAATGGACACAGACATCAGGCGGTACTTTATTACATACATGATGTAGGCTGTAATGCAACAGTTTTAAATATAAGGTCCTTTCACAAAAAAAGTGTCATATTTAAAAAACAAAAAAAACAAAAATGCAAGTACACAGAAGTTATTTCATTGTGTACAAGATCACTTTACCTATCTCCTAATTACATTTTCTCCTTGTAACACGGAGTATTAAAGCCATACATTATTGGCTCATGTTATACAGTGTGTAACAAGATGCTCCCAGCTGTGCATGTTAGCTTGGTATTTTAAATTGGTTATCTTGACCTACACAGTCCCACTTGTGTTATCCTTCTGTCACCAGCTAGCTTTTCACTCTGCCGTGCTCTCGCTCTCTCGCCCCCTCTTCTACCTCAATTCCCACTGCATCTCACGGGTCAAGGCATTGCCGCTCATCTTAGTCAGCAGGGTTTAGCAGTAGTATTTTTTTTTAAATTTTTTGCTCCTCAAGCAGTTTACGTTGACAAGATCTGCTTGTCGCTGTCATTGCTGACTATGTCACACCTCATCACAATGAGCAAGAAAAGGGATGAGCGGTTCTGTGCTTTTCTGTCTTACATAATGGTTAAAAAATTATCTCTAATAAACTATAATGTGCTGAAATGTGTCATTCTGTATATAAAAATGAATTGTTGAAACCGATGGATTGTTTTGTTTAGCAAACTCTGCTATCAGTACTGTGGAAATATAGCTTGAATGAATGTCAGCCAGCTTGCAAAGGCTACTTTTCATACTAAAGATTCCCATTTTTCAAGAATAAACTGCTGAAATTTTCTGCCAGGCTCTGTTAGGGTTTATGTTGAAATATATGTGCAATGTTTATGTTCCCTTTTTTGGTAACAGTAGTGATCCCACCCTATTAAGGCAGTTAAAGCAATTAAATATTATCATCTAATTGCCGTGCAGGATTTTCTTCACCAGGCACTGGTCATTTAGTTCTTTGCCATTTTGTGCTCTTGCCTACATTTCATGTGATTAAAATGCAGATATTTGTCATATCTGCAGGCCACATTGCAAAAACTAGGGCAAACCTAGCATATCCAAATACTGTACACATGAACGATATTGGATACGATAGGCAGTTCTCAAATCAGAGATTGAGATCGAATCGAATTCTGCCCTTTTCTGCAGCCAGTTGCATTACTTGGTATGTGATGGCAATACGAGATGCAAACTCAGTTGATTAGTCATTACCCTGCGGTGGAGTCTGTGACATTTAAAATGATGTACAGTCAAGACTCACTCATGTAATAAGGGATGTGCATTAAGGTTTATGGTCACATCCTGTGTACATTTGTATCTGTATGTGTGCGTCTTTGTAAGCTGAAGGTCAGTCTGGGGTTTGGAAGCTATTTGACTCTGTGACATGAATCTGCATTTCCTTCTCCCATACCTCATGTAGATGGCCTTCTCTCCCCCATGTTTTTCTAAGCCTGACATCCTCTGTATGAAGTGGCTACGTACACAGCACTAGAAAAGTAAAACACAGACCATATGCCGCTATACTTAAGACATTAAACCATGCACTGCTTGATGACTCTAATATTAACTGACAGAGGCTTGTCCAAAACACTAACATAAAATAACCCAGATGTAAACAAAGTAAAGACAATCATAATTTTCACTGACTGATTTAAGAATCGTAGGTGCTGTAGTCTGCTGGAGATCTGAACTTGGTATTAGTCTGGCTGTTTTCATGCACAGGTAGTTTGTCCCCTTTATTGTCTTAAACTTTGTCCATCACAGCTTATATTGTCAGACATATTGACTGGACTGCCTGAAGCTGCTAGTTGAGTTTTTGCAGAACAAAGTAATGAGATTCAGGGTTGACCTTCCTATTATGACGCATCCAAAAATGTAAAATTCAATTGCTTTCAAGCAGGAGTACATTCCCAGTGTAACGCTCCATGAGTGAATCATATGGCTTTAAGCCTTTGTCTAAGAGTTCTCAAATAAGAGAAAAAAATGTACAAGCATTCCTATATTCATCTGACTTGAAGAATGATTTAGAAGTGCAACAGTTGAGGAACAGTGTACAGATTTCATTCATTAGCTCCAGGCAGCGAATGCCCTGTGTTTCCATCTTGCATTACTTTGCTTGCTTCAAAGAACTGCTGCCTGATTGTGCTACAGTGTGTATTTATTCTATTGGGATTCTTGGACTTTCATTCAGCATACTATACAGTACTCTGCAAAAGTATTTAGCCACCCCTCATTTCTTTGTACTTTGGTTCCAAGGAGCAAAATCAAAAGTACTTATATTGTATTGGTCTTGAGCAGTAGTTTTCAAGGCTTTCTGAAGGTCTTTCACAGTTTTTCTTTGGACATTGGCTGCTTTTTCACTCCATTTTCAGTCAGTAATTTTTTGTTTTTCCACTTATCACTGACCTATGAATCATTCGCACTTGAAATAGGCATTTAACTAAAGCACAATCCACTGTTGTGTCTGCAAACAGACAACTAGCAACAAACCCATTTTAAATTCTTTCTTTAGGCACTTTACTAGGAGCCTGATGCAAAAACACATAATTTGTTCCTATTTCTTTAGTTGAGTCAATGAAAAAAGATAAAACAGTTTGACAGGCTTAAAATGGTATTTTTGCACTAAAAGGTTGAACACTTGGCATGTCTCGGCAGGGTGTCCTTAAAACAATTAGAGGAGCTGGACAAAATAATTGGCAGGTGTAAAAGCTATTTACAGCATATGAACAATATCTAAAAGTCATGTCCTTAAAAAACTATGGAATAAATCCAGCAAAGACCTGACACAGGACCCGAGAGATGCATCTGGCTAGTGTTTCACTGTTTGTTTTTCTATCAGTCATGGATTGGCCTCCCCAGAGCATTATTAAAGCAGTATCAGATCATCTTGACAGAGAACAGAACAAAAGGCAGCCATACAAAAAAGGGCTTTTAATGTCCTACAAGAAGCCTGGAGAATTATTCCTGCTGACTACTTGAAGAAATGACAAGAAAGCTTTTCAAAGAGAGTTCAGACTGTGTTGAAGAATAAAGGTGATCATACCAAATATTGACTTTTAAGCTTGCTGGAACTGTACAAACTTTGTTTTTGTGTTATATACTGCACATGTTTTAATCAATGATTACACCTATTTCCCTTTTTTTTTTCTAGCAAAATATATGGATTGAGGAAGGTTCCAGACTTTTGCATGGTATTGTACGATGGAAATAATTCATTTACACGTAAGCAACATATGTAAATTAATCTTTGTAACCACATGCGGCGTTTTGGACAGTACAGAACCAAAATGCAATTTTTCCTTATTAGAGATGTAAATACAAAGTCCTCTAACAGCTTTTAAAGAGGTCTTCGTTCAGTTTTCACTGAACATATAGTAACTTGTGAACATATGACTCCACTGAGTACTTTGTGAACAAAGCTTATCTTCTGCTACACAGATTAGTCACACTGATGGCTCTCCAGCAGATACAATAGAGCTCTCTTTTGTTGAGGTTTCTCACGACAAGAAAGGAAGTCAAGGGTATAATTGCCAAGATGAGAAATCCAGCTTCGACACCAGGTCATGATGGAATCTCAAGTAGTGTAATTCATTGACATATATAATTTGAAAATCGCTGGAGACTAGAGTCCCCCCCACCCCACCCCAGGACCTCAAGGTTGACAATGTAGTTCTTCTTTAAGTCTGAAGTGTCACCAACATTTTCTTCCATCTTTTTTAAAAGCCCTCTAAATAATTGGAAAGCATAATATCAGAGCATTACTTTCATGCTGACATTATACAATAAAGCAATTTCTCCAAAGTATTTAGTAATATTTTTCTCTCCAGTGGACCATTGATAGAAACTATGATTAAAAACTTTAACTTAAATTGTTAAATGCTGATGAAAACACATACTCTTGGGAGATGTTATTAGTAATTATAATAGCACTGTTAGTTATGCCTTTGCCACACTAGATTTAAAAAGAAAAAAAGGAAAAAAAGCAACCTTCTCACAAGGAAAAATCGGTAGTTGTCCGGTGATTGCATTGAATTTTTTCCAATTAGTTGACAAGTAGTTGCAGCAAGCATCTGATCACCAAGACAATAAGCAAACATCTGGGTGACTGCTTTCGATCGTATGTCTCCAGACAATTGTGGTCCAGTTCAGACCAACTCCAGTCACTCTCAGGCAGATTGGCGAAAATTTGCAAATTTTTGTCAAATTTTTAAGCGCAGACAGATTGGTAACACGCTGTAATCAGTGCAACTTGTCCATAATGTGTCTCTTTGCAGACAAGCTGACCTGGTATTCTCATTATTATTGCAAACTATTTTTGAAGCAACCATTTCAATAGCAGTGACCTTGCAAGGCCATTTCAGTCTGAAGAATTTTGTTTGCGATGCGTTTTCCAGCCACCGGTTTCCCCAGATTGGCTGTAGCACTAGATCAAATTGGATGTCTTGAGTAAGTCATGGTTTCAGATATGCTTACATGAATTACTCTTGGAAAGGTCTAACTTGGTATTTCTTTGTAGGTGGGAAAATGAAATTACTTGAACACACATTCTGTTACTAAACAGTAAAACACTGCTCGGACAATGATAAGTCCATCAGTTTACCTCTGCCAAAAGCATAGGTCAGTGTTTATTCCTTTTCTCTCCTGTGTTACCTTTTATTTTAGAGGAAAGTCACAACATAGTTGAGGCTTCTCAGTTTACTCTGCCTATAATCAGTTGGGGTTTTTTATGCAGAGGAGAGCGTTTCGAAACGTTAGGTTTCCATTCGTAGTAACTTAATACAGCTCAGCTGCACCAGTGATGTTGCTGAGATTATAAGTTTAACTGCTATTTTACTGCTGATATTCAGTTTAGTGAATTGTCTTAGAGATGGTATCTCAATTAACAGTGCATGTAACACACAGAAATGCATAGTATTCCAGTAACACACACGGTAACTTGTTTAGTAGTAGCTCCATTGCATGTTTATTGTATGATTTGTCTCCAGTCTGCTCTGTAAAAAAACAAACAAAAAAAAAACATGCAGAACCTATTAAGTACTCTTGTGAGAATCGCTTAAAGCAAAGAAATCCATATTTACATTGTACTGTGTAACAGCCATAAGCCCGGGGTGTAGTGAGTATACATCAAAAATACACATTTCTCGTTATTTATTTGCTAAACATTCAACATCACACTTCCTGCTCTTCTTTCAATGTGATTATAATTTTCTGTATGCATACATTACTGAGCTCTTGCAATATGTATTGCCTTTATCACTCAGGTTGAATCACATATGGAAATAACACAACATATACCCCGAGAAAATACTGCAGCTTAATTTTGTTCTACTAACCATCAACTACACTGTTACCTTGTGATTATTGTTTTTGTTTTATGTGTGAAATCACTGCACCGTGGAATTGCAAACAGAGAGAGCCAATTACCTACCAAATGTCCACCTTTTCTCTTGAGGTAGTCATGATTTTTTTTTTTCTCCTCTGTTTCTCCCCTGTGCTGTTCTTCTTCTCTTGTCATCCACTGCTGGGAGACAGAAAGAGGTTAGAGCAACGGAAGTCGTTTTTTTGGTTATTTATTCATGGATTTTCCATTTAATATTCATGTCTTTCTCAGGACTATCTGGGTGCAGAAGAGAATTTGCTGCCTCGGAGGGTGCAGGGGCCAAAAATCGGGTTTCAGCTCCAATGAGCCCAGCAGATGAAGGGAAAAAAAGGGAGAGAGAGAGAGAGAGAGATAGAGAGGGAATGAGCAAGTGGGGTTTCATGTGTTCTCTAGTAAATGAGAGGCAGGCCTTGAAGGTGACAGGCTGTGTTTATTACTGATCTGTCAGCCGGTTAATGGGGAGAGGAGAGGAGAAGAGAGAGGAGGGAGCTGAGCTGCTGAGTAGAGACCAGAGCACACAGACATGGGAGCCAGAGAGAGCCCCAAGCAATAAACTTTGCCATACTAGATCTGCTTGTCCTTACAGATTCAGTAACAACACTCCTGCATACTAAATTAGGAAGTGTAAAAAAAAATTTTTTAAAAAAGAATAAATAACAATGTGTTTTTGCATTGTTATAAAATTGGGATGTTTCAGTAAATGAACACGGGCAGAAACACCATACTATACTTAGTCAAGACTTTACACACAGAGGAATGTGTTAGCACAACAGTGTATGCTGGCATCCAGTTCAGTGTAAAGAATGAAGCAGTGGCTTCTTTTTCTACTTGTGTTAGGAAAGGATTACACTTTTTTTCTTTGCTCATCTAAGCTCACTTGACCTCCAAGCATGTTTGACATGCAGGTTTGCATAGAGTTTGACATTTGGTGAGCATCTTTTGGCACCTCCTAACTTTGAGCTTTCAGGGCGATACTTTATTATATTGAAATTGATTGTTATGCTTGTCATGCGCATTGTGATATTACAAAAGCGTAACAGACTACAATGACGGTGATTTATGTATTTATATATTTTTACGTTTTTACTGTGCAGTAAAAAAAAATCAAACTTTGAACCCAAGTAAGTATTTATTTATTTATTTACATTTTGGCATAGTATCCTACATGGATTTGTTTTACACCCCAATTAACATAGGTTATGAGCATACACTAACTGGGCAGCTACAGTAGTTACAGATTGGCTGACTGCCTGCGTGAAAGATTTAATTTATTGAATATATCGACATGAGTAAAATTAGGTCGGTTAGAAAGTCATAATGTTGATTAATGGAGTTATTTGATTAATTGCCCGGCTCCAGTGAAAAGAGCAAGCGATTCGTTTTGGTGCTGACAGGATATTGAAAGGATGTCTTTACATTTTGAGACATGATGTGTTGAATATTTTTTTTGCTATGTTTGTATCACTTCGCTGAGGCGAGTTGAGTGAGGGGAAAAAAACTGCTTTGAAGTAGAAGCTAGATCTTGGTTTGGAAAATTAATTAAGAGTGTATTTTCCAAAAAAAACCCCATTTTTTTAAACATTGTGTAGCCCCGGCAGGACATGCTTTGCTTCAGAGCTTTGTATCATTTGATTGCAGTTGAGCTCAGAGGTTTTATCAGCTGCCCTTGGTAATGAAACCTCCTGGCTTTATATTTCACTAAAGGGTGAAAAGGCAGTGTAAAGAAATTGCTCTTTGTTGGAACAAGAGATTTGTCCTTACTTATCTTAACAAGCATTGTTGCCTTTATCAGTCGCCATTACAAAATACATATCAGTCAGCATTTGACGTGCTACTGCTTTCTTTAGTGTCACGTTCGCTGTGTGTGCGGCATCCTTTCTGTGCACTTCATATGGCTGTTTTTTTTTTTTATTCATAATGCTACTGTTATTTTAATCTCTACAGTGTATGTGTGAACACACCATATGTGGCACTGGTTTGAACAGCTTGTATCACTGTCTGTGTGATAAAGGCATTTCAATATACTGCACTGAAATATAAATATAATACACGAAATGTGGCTATAGATTATTGCTGGACTGAGTTTCTGATGGTATCTGAGAGGGTGATGCTTCAAAAATTGGTTTCCTCTTCAGTCAGTCTTCAGGTACGTGGCAGGCAGGAGAGTAATACTTGTTCCTTACATTCAATTCCAAATTAAAGGTTTTGTAACCAAATTATTTTCATGCTACAAATAGTCTTCACTTTTTTCAAGGAGAGAGGAAAAAAAACTATTTTTTTCACATGGCTGCTTGGCTCATCACACAGTTGGTTTCAATCTTACCTGAGGCTTACAGAGAACACAGCTAATCATTTATGCGCAGTCTACCCGGATCCAGGGTTTCAAGCACTCGGCTGCTCATCAACTTAACAAAGCAGCAAACTCAACACAGTTTCTTCTGTGTCTCCATTCATGTGCACCATTTATATTACTTAGCGAACACACTATACATTAATAGAACCTTTTTCTAGTTGCATTTGTATATGTATAATTCAAAAGACCGTTTTAAAACATCTAGCCCTCTTCTCCACTTAAGCTCCATCCTTATGCAGTGTGCCCTCAGTATTGTGTTTTCATTCCCCATTTCCTTTTGCTTTTTATGTTTTCTCCATCTCTTCGCCCTCTTTGTCTGTGTCCTAAGTCTGCCAAAGTAATCAATTGGTGTCAGCATGGTGGGGGATGGGGGTTGAGTGCAGGTAGATGTGTTTTGCGGTGTAATCAATGTCCTCGATTAGTGAGAGATTACTCCTGTGTGTGTGTGTGTGTGTGTGTGTGTGTGTGTGTGTGTGTGTGTGTGTGTGTGTGTGTGTGTGTGTGTGTGTGTGTGTGTGTGTGTGTGCGCGCGCGCGCGCGCACGTGCTC
>VVHJ01063737.1:28375-42911 GCA_015107715.1 Tylochromis polylepis
AAAATAAAAAAAAAAAAAAAAGTAAAAAAAAATAAAAGGAAAACCCCCCCCCCCCACCCCCACCCATTCTTTAAGCAAATAAATAATAAATTAATTGTTTTGGTTCACATTAACAGTTGATTGATTTCTCTTTATTTTTTAAATACTACCAGCAAAAAACAACAACAAAAACAAACAAGGCCACTCCCATGCACACCTCTTGTGGTGTTCTGTTTTTCCCTTTTTTGCTTTTTTTTAATGATGCACACGTCTGTGCCCGAGTCGACATTTGATGAAAATCTGTCATTTTTATCACTTCCTGTCTAACAGGATGGTGTGGGCAGTCTGACACAGTGGTCTCATTACTTCAATAAGCCTGTGGCTACACATGTCTGTCTCGGTTTCACTAAAACCGTTTTCCTCGGTGTCACCCTGCTTTCAAGGTAGACAAAAAGAGCAAACAGAATTATCGATCACAAGTCCAACGAGCAACGAGCATCTACTTTTATAATCCACTGTGGTGCTGAGAAAAAGATCAACCTCACTCTGTCCCAGTGTTAAGATTCACTTTGTGTGCAGTCTTTTGACAGCACTTGACTTCATTTTTTGCATTATCACACAATTTTTTTCAAAAGAAAAATGAGAAAGAAAGCAGGATTAAGAAGCTAAATCCATACATTATATACAGATACATACGCAAATGAGTTCTGCAGAAAAAGAGGCCGACAGAGAGTCAGACTAACAAGAAGCCAGAGCTAGGTGAGGTGGTTCGGGCAGATAACCCATGTCACAGCTTCAACCACATCATTCCAGTAAGTGTGCACCTGTAGGAAGCTGCTCAGTACCTTGGGCTTTGACATATGACAGCAGGGACCAGCTCGCAAACATCTGCACATGGTGGCGACCTAACACAATCAATGAGCAAATACTTAAATGGTGACTGGCAGCTAGAATCGACTGAAATGGAGCAGGTTTCATGACCTGATTCGGTCTACCAGTACTACAGTTGTTAATGTGCAGAGGAACATTTGGTCATATGTTTTATGGACACCCATAACCACCAATGTATGATGTATGATGTTTGATGCATGACTCTGACACTCAGACAGAATTACCAGTTAAATTCAGCACGACCCCCCCCATGAGGAACTGGAGAGAAAAACGCCTGGAATACCCGCTTATCCTGCTGCCATGGCAACCCAAATTTGGACAAGCAGAAGAAAATAGGAGGATGGATATCTATTTTTAAGAATAACAGAAAAAGAAGCACCAAATGAGAAAAAACTGCATCTGAATCCTGCAGACAGATTACAGTGGATTTTTCTAACAAAAACATTCTCCGAGATTAAAATCCTTCTAGAAGGGCAGTCATTACTGGTATTAGGAGAAACTCCTTAAAAGGTTTGCCGACTTTATCAAAAAAACAAGGGCTGAAATGGAAGTTATACTTTTACCCCTTTGCTAATAATGAAGTCTCCCACAGATTTCTATTCAGGATTAATTAACATTCTCTCAGTGTTTGGCAGTAACAGTGTTTGCTTGTTACTGTTCAGGATTTGCTTCACATTCAGGTTTGTGCTCCCCCAGATGAGCCCGTTCACAAACTATTTGCACAGATCGTCAGTGCTGCAGATAACCCCGAGCCTGTTTCCCGCAGAGGGGCCACCGCCGTACCGGCCTCTTATTGTACCCATCAAAGACGCCGTTTAAACCCCAGAATCGCAGGACCAGAAGGGCTGCCTGCACGATTCACTTGGCAGAGAGCAACAGGAACACAAAAGCACCATTCAAGAGGTTTATACTCGTCTCTCCATCTCTGTGCATCTCCCTTTGTTTTATATAAAGTCCTCCGAACCTCCCCACACAGTCTCGCTCTCATGATTACCGTCCCTCTCAGCTGTGTACTGATGAACCCAACGCACAGGGTGTCTGCGTCTCAACAGAGGAGCTAGTATCAAACCAAATCTAATAACAAACATAATATGTGCAAAAAATTAAAATAAAGATGACATAGCAGCCATATTATTGGTCAGACAATTAATAATAATTTGCATTAAAAGGGCTCCAACTGCAGACACAGTCCAGAGGTCCAGTTCAGGGACTCCAATTAGCTGAGGTGAAGCCTGGCAGTCAGCTAGCAGCTACAGCTGACATCAGCGTCACAGCTATTCAACAGCTCTGTATTAGGTTTACTGCTATCAATTATTACAAAATTATTTATTTGTGCGTAATATTCAAATTACACAAGAGGGGTTTAAATACCTCATTCAGCTAAAATTAAAGGCATCTTTCATTCACATAGTTCTGAGTATAGTGGACCTGAGTTTTCTGCTGCGTTTGGGTCAGCAGTGGCCTAACTATTGCAAAGACACTGGTATGTGTGGCTCTTGTTTGATAGCTATCTCTTAACTTTGTGATGAGTTGCTTATCTTAGTCATTTTGCTGATATATAATCAGATGTATAAAAAATGTAGGCCTTAATCAACAGACGCTGAAACGCTGGTGAAACTTTGCTTACAGAGGAATTATAAAAGTTTGCACAGTCATTTCTAAATCCTGACAGTGAATTCCCTCTGACTGGGGGGGATGGTGAATGATTTTGCAACCGAAAAACATTAAAAACAGATGATGTTGAATAAGGTCTCTTCTAACATTTAACTGTCCTGGTGTGATCTAGTTTTTGCAAACAGCTGGAAATTTGTACATTTTGCTAACAAACTCAGTTGGCAGTGAAGAGTGAACTAATTTGCTCCCAGCTGTCGACATGCAAAATGCATGGTTGAACCTTCTATTTTATCAGTATGGCCGCTTCAAATCAAAGACATTTAAAGAAAAGGTACTTCTTTGGTGCTTTAAAGCCAAATCCTCCTCCACACAGTAAAACAGCCAATGGCAGCAAATACACAGCATGCACACACCCACACACATACACACACTAATAAGGAGCTTGTTAAGCTCTCTGCACAGCGCTGCTTTCTCTGTGTGTCACGATCAAAGAGCTTCCTCAGAATGAAGCGCGCTCCTTTCTCCTCGTTCACACACTGGAGTTATACTTGAAATCAGGCTTCACGGCTCAGAGAATCATGTCATTTCTCATTTTACAGACAGTCCCTGGTGTGATGTCACATGAGTGAAGAAACTCTGTGACTCTTATAACTTGAATTAACACGTTTTGTTTATTTTCCAGTCAAGTAATGGACGGTTAAACCGGCTGTCATGATGAGGCTGAGGATGCAGATCTGCTCGCCACAGCTGAACGCTGAGGGAAACACAAACCTGCAGAGTCTGCAGGGTTTATGTAACACCAGCAGAGCACAAGAAGGGGGCTTGTGAGAGCACACACACACACACACACACACACGCGCGCACACACACACACACACACACAAATACACACAAAACGCCTTGGGAATTCAGCCAGTCACAAAAAACACTGTGATTGTGTTCAAGAAACTGAGAAGTGAGCAGCTGACATGGCGTCCCACCCACCCACCCACCCACCCTCAGCTCTCCTCTGTGGTTATAAACACAGCCTGGATCTGAAGCCTCAGTTTGCTCAGATCTGGAGAAATAATACAAACTTCCAGCTCACATCTGAGATATCCACATACAAAGCTATCCATCTGAACAACGCGCCATGGTAAACCAGACCTCCAAACAGTTTATACGTGATTAGAAACCGTCAGAACTCACTGAGTTTACAAGTGATTTTAACAAGATTTGGTCTGTTACAAAGCTGGAGCTGTATTTATGATACGGGACATTTTAAAGTTTTAAATGCAGCTTTTATGACCAAACTTGCAGCTTATTTTGTGTTGAGAACAAACACACAGATGCTTGGAGGTGTAATATCTGTGCATAAGTGCATATATTTTATGTTTCAGTAGTTCATTCTCCTCTCAGGAGTTTATAGAATATAAAACATTTTATATGCATAAAATGTATATCAAAAAAAAGAAAGGAAACGTAAAGACAACAGAACCATAAACCAAAACAATAAACACACTACTCCCACACTTGGTTAGGAAAACCTAAATATTAGGCACAGATAAGTAGAACCACTCCTTTGTTTTTGCAGCTGGTCTTAAACAAAGTCAACATTTGGCTTGCTAGCATTAATGAAGCGTTGAAACAAACTCCTCTGGATTTATTCTGCTAATATTTTTGGCCCACACAACTCTGCTTCCAGGTAGAATCACCTGTTAGCCTTGAGTAGCTCGAGATTACCTTTGCCTCACCTGGTTCGCTGTGGCCGTGTGAAAGGTGAGCACAAAAGCAGTGCGAGCAGAAATGAAGCATGAAGGGATCACAGCAGGTCTGGAACACGACCAGGATCACCTTCACCCCTTCCCACACGGCGTCATCTCTCCTGTCAGAGGAGCGCTGACGGTCCGTTTCTGATTTTATTGTTGAACTGCAGAATGTTTATTCGGTTCCTGCTTAATCAGAAATTCCCCAACATCTCACACCCGCAGCATATTTATAGGAACCAAGTGAGTGGAAAGGACTTTGGGTTTCCTCTTGTTTTTTTCTACATGCTCTATATCAATAAAAGTGAAAGTACTGCTGATTCCCCAGCAAATAAATCTCTGACTTGACTTCATGTTTCCTAAAGCATTCGCCCACTTCATCAGGTTTGATGAGCGTCAGCCCATTTAAAAATGCACCACTCCCACTGTGAGGATGACCTGCTTTCTTCACATAATTCAAGTGCTGCAATAACTTTAGTTCCACTTTGGTTCCTAAAAGAGCTGCTGCTGACTGCTGCTCTGCCAGTGACTGAACCGCTGATGTAAAACTGCAAAACAAAATTCATGTCGAATCTGAGGAAGATGCTCATGTCGGGGCTGGCTGCTTTTATAACGAAACATCAGCAGAAGCACTTCCAAGATTTTTTTGTCCTTGTATACTCCTTCCATAAAACTGAAGGTCAGCTTATCAAAAATTATACACATAAAAATGGATAAGTGAAGGGATTACGTAACAAATTATCTGAATGATATACAGAAATGTGTAACCGTTTCCACACTCAGGGAAAATCCCATTGTCGCTGGTGGCTTCAGGCACGGTACAGGAGGCATTCTCCAAACAAGAGGCACAAAATGTGACACCACCATGTGCACTGCATGGAGAAATCACAGTGTGACCGCTGAAAGCTGCTGCAGTTTCCTCACAGCAGTCACGCTTATAATTATAACGCCACGCTGCTGCAGAAACACCGGAGACTCCCTCCTCTATCGCCAGAGTTATCAGGAAAGTACGGAAGCTGCTCAGAGCGCAGTTTGCAGCAGGAAAAAAACCCGATTACATAAAAAGATTAAAACTCGAACACAGCCACAGAGACGATGATAATATGTGCGGTGTTTCAAAGTGTGTGGTCCGAGAGCTCCTCGTATTTCCAGTCTTACCTTCTCCAGCTGTCATGGTGCAAAGCTGCTGAGCAGAAGAGGAACGCAGATCCACAGCTGATTGCTCCGCCGATCGCTCAGCTCTCACTGAAGTCTCTGCCAACTCTCTCTCTGTTTACCTCACAGTGCTGCCATAGAAATGGCTGCTTTGTTTTGCTCCCTCCCTCACTCTTGTCGATTTATCCCTCCACAATCTCTCACTCTCCTCCCTTGTCTCCTTCCCTGAAAAACCAGCCAACCAGTCTCTTTCCATCTGTCTGCAGTCAACCATCTAGAGAGCGAGCAGTCGTATATTTTTGTACTTTCGAGATATTTTTAATCATAAAAATATTTCCCACTAGGAATTTGTCATTTTAGCTTATTTGTCACAGATAAAGGAAACACTGAAGGGATGGGAAACACGAAGAGAGCTGTAAAAACATGATACCTGTATAACACATAGCACTTTACCAGTGGGTGTTGAGATGTTTTGGGATGTGTGCTGCTCTTACTTTAATTTCTGACATTTCTTTTAAGTCCTACCCCCCATTCCTTCAGAGGCTTTGTCTTTTACCCCGGACGTTGGCCATAACGGTTAAATAAGAGGTGCATTGACTCACTGCTTCCTCTTGTGGTCCAAAATGGTATGACATAGTTGAGCTTTAGTTGATATCCCTCCAACACTACGCATGCTTTAGACATCAATTCAAAGCCGTGGTTTCTTCAATCTACTGACCTCCAGTTAATTTCAGAACATTTTAAAATTCTGCCCTTTGCAAAAAAGAAACATGCAGGATTTTTTTAATTAATCTATGGATGACCAAACACTGGAGTTATTACAGTTTTCCATTTTTATTTCTTTTTATGCTATGATCCGGACTATAACTGAAAGTTATAGTCCGGATCATAGCTGCCGTAATGTGAAGGGTTTTCAGGGGGAAGATGTGGGGACGGAGCAGAATAGAATAGAACCGAAAGTCGACATGATGGATGACATTTACTGCAATTTTTTTCTCATTTGTGCACATCTTCAGTTCAGTGTTCACTAGCTTTTTGTGTAGTTTTGATTCAAAAGCACACAAAACCTTTGCAGTGCCCGATTTATCATGATAGTGAACTAAAACTCAAGTTAAAACTTAAAGTTTAATGAAACTATGACAGTTAATCGAAATAAAATGAAAAACTATACTTTAAAAAAACCTGAAACAATACTCCGTACTTACAAAGTTATCTTTTTTTTTTAAATACATAGATGAAACATCTATACTCTCTCCCAGTTTGGTCACACTACCACCCTCAGGCAACCATGCATGTGTTTGTTGAGACTCTAAATGACCGTGTGTCAACTGTTTGCATTGTATCACTTTACTTGTTAAATTTAACCCCTGACAAATGTGCTCATTACATATTAAAGTTAATTGAGCATTTTCAAACAATAGAAACTCAATGAAGCATCAAATTCACTCTTCAAACTACAACTGAACACAATTACAACTGAAACGCAAGAAAAAGGTGTAAAACTAAATAAAAATAAAAGGACTATAATAAGTCAGTGCAGTATAATATAACCTGTTTCCTCGATGCTCAGAGCTCATTTTGGTGTCATGACGCTAACTGCGCGTCCACATTAACACCAGACATTCCCCTCTCTCTAAGACTGACGGATTTCAATTAAAACAAGTCATAGAGTCAATTTCAGCGCAGCTGTGAAAGAGATAAGTCGAGCCAAGCAGCTGATCATGATGGATATAAAGGCTGAATATCTAATAACTGCTGAAATGAGTCACGTTTACACACTCCCCTGAGTCCTCCACGTTAACTTTCACACGACAACATGAACACTGGCTAAAGTGTCCACCTTCATCTATTATTAGGACTCATACTCAGGAGTCACTTTATATGTCCTCAGGAGTTGAACAATATTTACCCTCAGTGTCTGAAAATAAAGATTACAAAGAAACTGACTGATGAGCAAACTCTTTTTGGACTCTCTAAAAGTAAAAAACAAAGAAGGATAAACTTTTTAAATAGAACAATCAGATGATTGTGGGGGGGGTCTGGTGGGATTTTTTCTCTCCAATTTGATGGATTTTATACAGATCAATGTAAGGAGTCGAATAAAGAGAACAACGGAGATGAAAATATGATGCAAAAACAACCCCCGATAAAAATAGCAGGAAAGAGATGAAAGGACTTCACTTCAGTGCCGACTAAAACGCTGTGTCATCATCTTAAGATTGCGACTGTGACTCAGCAGTCTGGTGAATAGAGCTTAAATCTGACAGAAAACCAGGCTGCTGCACGTCAGCATTATGATTGATCAGGTGTTACTGAAAGTTAAACTTCACACGACACTCAAAAGAAACTCAGAGTGGCGGCAGAGACGGGAGGTAGAGACTGTTTTGAAACACTGATCCCCGTCTCACCGCGTTCTCCTCGGATCAGCTGTTCTTGCTGTAAATGCGGCGTTAGCTGTAATTAGGCAGAGTCAGCAGCTCCAAATGCACAGAATTTCCAACATCCAACCAACTGCAGTTTTATTTTTTTCATGTTTCTGATATATTAACACAGTCTGCTAGTCTTTTTTAGTTCCACAGAGGGACATCTGAAATCTCCGACTCTCGCCCTAGGCTGTCCGTCGGGCCTGAAACCCTCCCCCATCCTCCTCCTTTCTCCATGTTCATGTACACATTCAACATGGAGGACAGATTCAAGCAAAAGCTGACACACCAGAAAAAATGACTGATGACACACGAGAGAAAATCTGCCACAAGGAAGATATTGTCTTCAAGCTCTGCTGTCACATAACTCCTAAATTTCACCCTGCACCACATGACAGACACACCAAGCTGTTCCATCCCCTCGAAACAAAAACAACTTAAACCACCAGAAAGAGAATTATTTATGCTCCAGGGTTGCATTCAGACAAACCTTAACCCATGTATTTGTAGCTACAAATATCAGACTTCCCCTGAACAGATTACAAAGAGGGCAGGTCTAAGGACACACTGAAGCGTGAGTGCTTAAAACACACTGTGCAGATTTCTTGAGAGCAGCTCATCTATACTTTATGACTAAAGTCATTTGTCACAGAAAACAAAGACAACAAAATAAAACAAATGCAAACATGTTCAAATGGCTTTTGTGAGAAGCAGTCTGATATAAATCCCCCTCCAAAAAAAACCCCCCAACAACAACAACAAATGTATAAACTACAACGCCGATGAAGCCTAACACCAGAGGAAGTCACAGTTTCTGGCCAAAAAACAGGAGCAGTAATATTCAGCTAAAACCTCTGCAACCTCCAGGGTCACTGAAACCAGCTCCAAAAGTTTCAGCTGATTTTGCAGCTGACTCAAAGAGAAAGTTGCAGGAAATCTGAACCTTTGCAAATTCACTTTCAGGACAACAGGACCTCAGAGACCGGCTGTTTGGTCATCCTGACTGACCAAACAGGAGTCTGACAACGGGGAAAAACTACAGTCATCAACAGCAGGATCCGCAGCTCCTTTAATAAACGTGTTTGTGACATCCCACCTGTTGCTTATTGGTAGAAAATCATCCATCCTAAAACTACAGAGATGTGATTTTAATTTCCACATCAGCCAGCCCCTGATGTGCTCTGCATACCAGCAGAAAGAAGCCTAAAGCAAACGGGAGGAGCACTAACCTGAACCAGAAGATGAGATCATGTTCCCGGATCTTTGGACTTCATCGAATTTGCTGAAGATTACATTCAAGCTGTGACAGAGAGAAAGACAAGAATGTGAAGATAATTATGCAGATGGCACATAAAACAAAGCAGATGGGCAGCAGAAAGTAACTAAAGACATGTTTACTGCACCATCCATCACCTCCGAGGTGAGAAGCCCTCCCTCGGCTTTCTGCTGCAGGGACCAAAATAGACCAAAACCACCACACAGATGACTAACAGGCAACAGGGCCAGAGAGAGAGAGAGCGAGCGACGGGGGTGATGGAGGGGTGCAGAGACATATGGCCCAGTGTGAAGGAGGAACGAAGAGGACACAAAGGGAACAAAGAAGATGCTGCATCTGAATGTTCGCTGGTATCTGATATTAAACGTGAAATCACGTTTTGAGCCCGAGCAACAAAATTCTGGCGCCATTTCAAAGAGCTTGTTCAGGGCTGATTACAAGAGCGATGACCATAAATCCGATTTCGGGGGGAAAAAAAACATCATCTGGGGTGTTCAGTCATGAGCCAAAGCTTAAATTAAAAAAAAAAAAAGCCCAAAAGTAACCTCTGCAGTGTGGAATGAGACCAAAAAGTGCACAGCAGCTCTACTGCAGCTCAGCTCAACTTTAAATCTGTAGCCAACTTCATACCTAATGAATCGTGAATCATAACAGAATATATGTTTTACATTTAAACAACCTTTTATTTTACGCTCTCTGATGATTTCTGATGTTAAATCATAGGTTCACAGGTGAACTGCAGAATCATGTTTTAGGAAGGTATAATCCTTATATATGGATAATTTGATAGCAATTTAAAACAGTGGTAATATAAAGAAAAAATATAATTTATTTAGCCTTAAAGATGGGAAATTCCTGCAGTACATCAGCCAAATCTGTGGAAAAATGTTCAGTAAAAATGAAGCTCAATATGTGAAAAAAGGCAAAATAAAATTTAATAAAATTATAATTAAAAAGAGACTCTTGGACCTGGAAACAGGGTTGCTATAAAACATTGAATGACTTCCAATTCATATTTTACCCACTTGAACTAAACAGCGCGTGAAAATCAAACTGTGGTTGAAAGGGAACTAACAAAGGGCTCTCTGTTTATTAACCATCGCGGTACTGTTAATCAATGACAGTTATCAAAGAGAAAAAAATGCTAAACGGCGGCTGCCTGTTCTCGTACCGTGACTGTGGCAGGCCCTTCTTGCTGAGATCCAGCCTCACCCTCTCACCCACATGTCTGTAGATCTCCACTAGGGAGCTCATGGCTCCATCACGGACCTGATGACCAGCATCACACAACAACATCAGAGAGGAGTCAAATAAACAGACGTTTCTATTCAGATGTTTCACAACACAGTCAGCATGAATAAAATGATGTAGTCAACTGTCAATCTGACAAACCAATGGGGGGGGGGAATTAAATAAAATTCAAAAATCATACTGACTTTCACCTCCAGATGGCAGCTTTTATTCAGGTGCTCTATATGACATCCCTAGTTAACTCACTGCACCACCTGGTGGTACAAAGTGGTGCTGGCTGGCCCAATTTAAACTTCACCTGGTATCTCTTCAAAGTTTTGGTCATAAATTTGACAAAATCTTCTAAAAAGAAAAACTAAAATAAGAGAAATATCATGGTAGGCTTTACCTGACTAGTGGGGTCCCCCAGGAGGTTACATATATGAGGAACAATTTTATTGAGGGTCAGGCCTTGGGCTCCATATCTGCAAGACAAACAAATCAGAGTAATGAGCAGTGGGACACAAACGAGGAGACGGGAGGACATCGATTTTTAAAAATGAGGTCACGTGATGGCCCAATTGGCCTGAAGGAGGGGAACTCACGTGTTCAGCGTGGCGATGAGACAAAGGCACACTCCTTCTCTGGTCCGGTTGTTTTTATGCTTGAAGCCTCCCAGCATTCGGTCCCACACGTACTGCAACAACACACAACATCACGCGGACAATGAAACAGGACTGTTTCAAACTGATCAAGATCATGAAAATTATGATAAGATGCCCCATCGGAGGTGGAGAACACACATTTGTCCTGTAGTTTCATGAAAGACAGTAGCAGTAGTCACATATTTCTTAAAAAAAATCTTAATGGCTTACATTTACTCACATACTTTAAATTCATGTAAGAATTCACTGTAATATTTGGAGAGTACTTGGAAGAACACATCAGAAATCAGCTGTGTTTGAACACAATGCTAAACAACAAGCTACACCTGACCAAACCAGTTTTCAAAGGAAGGATTTCTCCTCCCTGGTCTTTATGCAAACTCAGACGCATGTTGTTTAATTGCATTTAATTCATCAACTTTTCATCCATTTCTCCATTTCATATTGGCTGCGTCATCACAGCGCCCGGCAAGCGGCTGTTGCACTGTCACAGCAGTGACAGAGTGATGCTTTTTGGTGTTATCTATTAAAAATAAAAAAAGCACAAGCCGCCTCCTGTGAGAAAGCATATTCATGCGATAGAAAGTGTAAAGGATGAACGTAGTTTTCAGCTAAACCTGATGGTGAAATGCCTTAAACCTACATTCTTTTGGCCACAAGAGGCCAACAGCTGTGGCCGCAAACAGACTTCTGGTTATACAGGAGTCTATGGGTAGATTGCCCTGCCCTCGGTAAACACTTTCCCGTTTATGTTTATGTTAATTGTGGCTGGTTTAAATGTTAAAAGGGAGGATTAACAATGGTATGTTTATTGGCTAACAACATGTGATTGACAAGTCGTTAGTCAATGAATGTGCTGTGTCCTTGGGTTTATAGCTAGCTCCATTGATGCAATTCACCCAGATGGTGACGATGAAAATGATCAATTTGAAGCTTCAGAACAGGACCTGGACAACCAGTGGTGGATGTCACCGTGGTTACTTTCTTTTATGCTGTCTGTGCTAGAGAGCCTGGTTGTAACACCTGTCTAACAAGGTCAACCACTGGCCCCCTGCCGGCCCCCAGCTTCCACTGCAGGAAGTCTGCGGGTGCAGACGGGTGTGGCAGCAGACTTTCACACTCATGCTCACCACAGAGTAAACAAGTGAGAACTAAAGCCGACAGCCATCTGAATTTGAGCTAATGCATGATCATTGGAGTTGTGCTAAAACCCTGAACTGTCTTAAAAAAAGTGAGCGTGTTACCTGCGGATTGGCGGCTTGTTCCATGATCTTTAGCAGCAACGTTTGGTCTGTTTCTCGCACCTGATCTTTGGCATCTCCCAATCGATCAATAAGGCTGGGCAGAACTGAGTGAAAGAGAGAGAGGACAGAAAGAAATAAAGTGGTGAAATGAGTTGACCAGGATGGAAATATGAGTTATTTATTGGTACTTAACAATGGTGAAATGCCTCAGTTGTACAGTATATATTGTCAAGTTATTCTCATGCAAAGTAAGAGGAGGCAAAGTGATCAATAGCACTCTATGGAAACCTGGTGAGAAGAGGTGAGAACAGTAGTTTGAAACCCTGAAACAAAAGCTTTTGATTGTTCACACATTTAAATTCAGGAGAGGATGTGCTGAGGAACTTACAGCAGGGCTCCCACGTACTAACACCAGCTAGATTTAAGACTCCTTAAAAGTTTTATAAAGCAGCTCAGAATTAAATTTAACTTTCAAAACCAGATTTGGAGGGAAACTAGTTTCACTCCTCAGCATCCACAACAGGAGACCGACTCCGTTAACCTCAGAGGGACTGAGCCACCTTAATTTCCCATTTCTGTGTTTATGTTTCTACTACTCATATTTTCTTATTTGATTTGTGAATATCATTAGAGCTTTTTGTCATAGCTGGTATAACTTATTAGAGTGTTGTTGGTGACATTCTTTTAAATAATTTTCTCTCATCGTAAACTAACTCATTTGCTGTATCAGACTCCATTATTGTCCCAATCATTTTCATCCATAAACTAAGCTTTTATTTATTGCCACTGAATTTTCTGTTTGTTTTTTTTCCCTTTGTATTTATCACCATAGTTTGATTTTTTCTTCTTTGATTTGCACAAGGAGTAAGAAACTAAAATTATGTAAATGAAAATAAAACAAAATACAAAATGTGTTTAGTTTGATTATTTGTCGATGTGTTTAAATGTGCATGAACAATCATCCTGAGGAGACTGGGGCAAATAATAAGACACTGAGAGTCGATTTCCCTCATAAGTGACCAGGATTAACATTAAAATACATAAAAACTGAAAGTAAACTTAACAATTTTTAATTAGATAACGCAAACTAACTTTGATTAATAAAGATAATGATAAATGAACAGAGTGAGTTTCATTGGTCAGAGGGTTTTTTTTGTCCATTCAAGTATTTGAAATAATTTAGAGAAAAGCTCTGATTTCACTTAAACGCGATCAGATTACCTGTTTAAAATCCAACATTAAATAAAACGTTAAATTCAGATCAAAGATTGAAATTTGAGTCTTACCTGTTCCCACCTGGGCTCTAAATCGCTCCTGTAACCTTGTCACTAAGGCAGATAAGAGGTCTAGGCCGAGCAGCGCCACCTGGTGGAGACAATATGAAACATACATTAAATACAATTTAATGTAAAAAAACAAAGCAGAAACAAAAATCATCACAGAAATCTTAAACATATCCAATGAAATGTAAATATTTCTTTTACATTTAATAGAAAAAATAAAATTAGAATCAGGAATTTATCAACAAAGAAACACTTGACACAGCCCTGGGTGTGTAAAGGGGTGGGGTTAAAACAACAAAACGTGTGCACCATGACTCAGAGTACACACTCACAACACTGATCTGTAACACAGGCCCCGCCTTTTGCAACTTTCCTTGTCATGGGGTGAGAAAACTGCTCAATGAACGCTTAGTGAGAGCAGTCCAGCTGACACCATAACAACAACACACACGCATCGCCTGGCGCCTGTCCAGGGTTTGGTGCACTTTTTGGAAACCCAGTTACTGTGTGCGTCAACTTTTACAAAAAAAATAAAAAGCAACAATGGCTGCAGCACACTGCTGCCATCTGCTGGGCTCAAAGATCCTACTGGGGAAATTTCAGGACTAATCATCTCAGGATGAAGCTTAATCTGTACAGAGAACATTTTTTTTGTCTCAGCATGTCAGTACAGATAAATCTATTTTAATGAAAACGCATATAAAGTGCTGTTTAATTTTATAAATATGAAGAAAAGGCCTGTGATCCAGACATTATTGTGAGCTGTGCATTAATTTAGCTGTGGAAAATTCTTTTTCAGTGGGACAAACGTTTCTTCACTCATCCAGTTGACTTCTACAGTCTCAGATGACTGCAGGTTTCCTCAGTTGTATAAACAGTATATTTGCATAACCAGCACCGACTAACAATCACTTTCTTGATCATTAATATGCAAATTGTCATGAACATTCATCAGTGGCTAGGAAATGGCTGCAATCACAGCACTGGAAGATGGTGAAGTATATACTCCTCAGTTCAGAGATGCTCTTTCC
>VVHJ01063738.1:5585-22033 GCA_015107715.1 Tylochromis polylepis
TTATATAAAATATTTATTTTTTTTTTTATTTAAAAATAAAAAAAAAAAAAAAAAATTTTAACAGTAGAATTTTTTTTTTCAACCAGTAAAATCTTAAGATAAAAAAAAAAAAAATCTTTAATAAACCGATCAAACAAAAAAGCCTTTGGGATTTCATGAATTCCCAAAAGCAATTCTCACTATTTTATTAATATTGATTTTTCTTTTTTATAGTCTGTGTGACAAGAAGAGACAACAATATTATTATTCATTTGTATTTTTCCGATCTCCGACGAGTGTCAATTAAGTTCACCTCCTCCTTGCGATTTCAAGTTGCAGATTGTGAGTTGCTTTGGAGTAAAAAAGTCGATGCCTAAAATGTAAATATTGCCGTCATGTGTGGGAGTGAATCTTGCTCACATTGTTCTTAGTTTGAATTTCTACACTTTCTTTATGAGTATGATTGTTTTGAGGGGGTTCCCCTCCTCAATTTTCAAAGCAAAAAACAATTAGGCATGCAGACTGAGATATGTTGGTCTCATTTATCTTTACCTTAGAGCTCAGAGAAGGACACAGACTGAGAAAAGGAGAATTTTCCTCCTTTAAAGTTGAGCATGATGACATGCCAGCAGTGTGGCCTCTTTGTTGCCTGTGGTCATATTTATGATTCATGATGTCATTGGACAGCCGTGTGTTTGGGAGGGTCAGTACGTACGCCCACACACAAACGGTCATACAGCTGTTCATTTCATACCCCTAACTGTCTCTCCCTTTCGGACTTAAAGTACTCTCTGACTACTCTCTGGCACGTCTTTTCTTCTATCTACACACAGCTTTCTGTTTGCTCGTTCCCTGTTTGATATCTTACTTTCACACAGTCCTTCACAAGTTTCACTCACTTTTTCACACATGACTATAATGTTTTTCTCTTTTGTTTTTCTACTCACTCTCTTATAGCGTTTACTTTTGCAGTTTCTAAACTTCTCAAGAAATTGACAGAAGAACTAATAGGTTGCCCGTATATGAAATGAGTTTGGATGCGCCCCCTAACTGTTTGTTTAATTGTGGGAGCAATCGTCTGAGGAACATGGAAAGAATGAGGCCAGTTATTTACCCAGATGGTTTACTGGTGGAGGTGTGAGGCTGGCCAGCTCACTGTGGGAACACAACGCTTGCTTTTCTTGGTATCGCTGACCGTTTTCAAGACCACTGTGTTTTTTTCCCCCTAGCTTTCTCCAGCTTTGTTTGCTCTGGATGGCATGTTTGATTATTTATCGTAAGGGAAAAGGGAGTAGCTGGAGCAATAAACATGTGACTGCACTGTATTTTGTTTTCCACTGAGAAGGCCGTGTCCTTTAACAGATATTTGAAGCCTCCATAAAGTCTTTTATTTGCTTTCTGAAGGGGAGTTCGACTGAGCTAAAGGAGAATCTAAAGACCTGATTTGTGTCTTTGACAATTTGTGTTTTCTGTAAGTGCAAGTTATCAACAGATAAATATTTCTTCTGGATAGCTGAACATGACTTGTTTTGGTCTTCTCTGTCTGTGAATTTGTTTTGACATCTAAGCATTGTTTATGCCAGTCTTAGCTTTATGACACCGAACAGGATAACATGAAAGGAGGTCTGTGGTTTTTGTTGTCTTTCAGAGGGCAATGAGAATATCGTTCTAAGGGGTTACATCTGCACTGATAATAGGCATCAAAGTGTTCTCAGGGGACTTGAGGCCTATCTAGTCATAACTTTTCTTTTTTAATTTCTCTTCTAGGCTCTTCAGATGGCTCGGCAAATACTTCTTCAGCAACAGCAACAGCAGCAATCCCAGCCACAGCAACTGCAGTCTCAGCAAAATACTGGTCGCAAATCCCCCAAAGCCAACGACAAGCAGCAAAGCCTGCAGGTATTGTTGTCGTTCTCAGATGTTCTCTTCTACATTAACTCAGAGTTATCTGATGGTTTGGTTATTTAACTTTGTGGTTATTCAAATATATTTTTTTTAAAAAATGAAGTGAACTTGTGCAACTCTTGCTAGAACACGGTGTTCGAGAAAAAGTACAGCAGTAGTCTAAGTTCACAAACAGGAAATTATTATTGGCAGTGCAACATTTGCAGTTATGTATGCTCACGCATTATGTGTGATTTAGCAGCACACATGCTCAACCCTGTGTCATCCAGGTAGCATTGGAGGTAGCAAAGGGGTTCTGTTTAGAGGCCAGACTGACAGAAAAATCACATTGTGACCAGTTGAGATCACATGAGCTCATCCAGTATTATCTGGATTATCACTGTTTGAGATTACCACAGTAGACAGGATTGTCTTTATTGACTGCATTTTATTTAGGACGTTTGTAAGCAGGAGAAAGTGTGGGAAAGAGCAAGAGGAAAAGCTAGAAGCAAAAGAGCTCCATTCCTCCCACTAAAGGGAATGTGGCTTCGTCCTCTTCTTGCTTTCTTTTCATCACACACATGCATACGCCAGAAATAAAAGAAGAGGCAGGTCTATACCACCAGCAGCAGGAGGTGCTATAGAGCAGAACGCAAGTGGGGTGTGTGATCCAGGTGGAAGGTTTAAAGGTGGGACAGAGAGACATGAGCACAGGGTGGGAGAATGCAAAGGTATTAAGAGTTAAAGAGGTGGTGGGACACTTAATTGAACTGCCTTTGTAATGCAAAGGGAAAATAAAACAGCAGGAAAAAAATCCTTTTTTGGTTTTTCATCTTGCTTTTAAGATCGACAGTGCTGTATTTCTGATGCAACATTTGCCTCAGAGATGTATATCTTTGTTTGAACAAGGAGCGGTTGTTTGTGTCAGTGTGAAATTGCAAACGACTTCAGGGCATATTTGGTAATTAATACGGAGGCCCTGTTCTCTCTGTGTGTATATATATATAATATTTAATACCCTTACTATCCCATTGGGGACCCTTTTTAATGAGCTATTGTAGCAGCTAGGTCTAATGTCAGGTTGTGGAAAAGCCTCTTTGTTGTGCAGATGTCTTCGGAATAGCTCCGGAGGATGAAATATGACTGTGATGACCTTTCAGTTGTGTGCATATTTGTCAGGATTCAAATAAGTTGAAAGGATCAAACTAAACAGTTTCCCCAGCCTGCCAGGGAATTGTGCTGCAGAGGTCAACAGAGGGGACCACAACGGCAGATTCCAGCATACAGCCAGTTGTTGGTACATAGTAAAGTACTAAACCATCTCCTGCAGACAAAGACAAAATTAAAATTCTAATTTATTAATGTATACAGAGAGCTTGGCCAAGCTGTCACTCAGCTATTGAAAAGAGAGTCGGGCCCTTTCCCCCCGCCCCCCCTTACTCCCCTCTTCTGCCCAGTTCTTGTGAAGAGAGCTCAGGCTCACTGTAGTATCTAACTAACGTTGTAAATTGCCTGCTCTCTAATGTTGTGTGCTACATTTTGCTGAGTTGAAACTGCCATTATGAAAAAAACCACAAGTCCAGACAAGTGTTTGTTTATCTCCAAATTACATATTCTACTAATTAAACCCAGCCCAACCACTGACAGTGCACACACAAGGCTAAGTATTCAGGCATAGACATCACTGGGTCATTCTATGTAAGCGTGCATCGCATTTGGTGTAAAGTTTTCGGTTGGTGGCATTTCTGTTGTGCTCTGTATCACAAACATTTTTTTTTTAAACACCAGATAGTCATTTTCTCTTTTAAGAACAAACCCCGTGCTTAGAGGAGCCTCCTTCACACAGAACATTCACTATCTCCATCACACAGCCTGGATAATGATTCTCTGTTGAGCTGGACTGGGTCATCAAAAGACATGATCCAACAATTATGGGACTGTGTAGTAAGCTGACACCTCATAAAAGCACCTGATCTGCAGACGAGACTCCATTCATCTCAGTGTTCTTCCTATTAGGCACGAGGAGATGTGCAGAGAGACTTTTACTCGTTTGGAGATGTGACTCACTTTCCAATTCATTCAAGTCAAAAATAATGAAGCACTGTATATATGAAACATCCAGAAAAAAAAACTGACCTGCACAGAGCACTAAAGGGAAAAAATGTGAGTCAAACAAGCCTCAGAATCCTTGATCAGCATTAAATGGCTCTTTGGTTTTATATCTTCAGCTGGGGTGCCCCCGAAGCCCCCTCACCCCTGCACCGCCCACCCCTGCCGCTGGATAAAGATGCCTGCGCTGTATACTCAGCAGCCTAGAGGCCTTTTAATCATGCTAGATATACAAACAGCTGCTATGCATGCTGGAAAGCAGCTAAACATACTTGACTGGTCAAAAAGCCAGTAAATTACATTGACAGAATGACACATGTAATTAAAAGAATCCATGCCGCTTTTACCTTTTGCGCTTCACACCTACAGTGGCACAACGACGAGAGCCGGCAACTCCCACCCCGCTAATTACCATTATCAGTGAAATGGTAGGGTTTGACTCATTAGTTCCATGTGCATTTAATTAGAGGCAGGCTGAAATTGGATTTAACTTATTACTTTTTCATGGATCACTTTCTTGTCATCACTTCAAATTGGATTGCAGCCCCAGGTAACTAATTATGCCAGCCGCAGGATCAGGAGTGGAGAAATAGGTAATTAGGAACAACACTGTCGGACCCTCGCTGATAGTCCACCAGCACCAAGGTGGGGGGAGGGGGGGATTGATGCTCATTTGTGGCAATGCACACGAGACTGGCTGGTTAACTACACCTCATTGCAAGGGAACTTGTGTACGCATCCACCTACTACAGGGGATTATGTGGCACCTGGGCAGGAGATGTTGTGTCACTATGGTGTCTTTGCTATGAGTGTAATATCCAGATTATGCTTGTTTCCATCCAGGATTGTGTTTAAGATCGGCATTCGGTACGAGGTACATGGCCAGCAGCCAGCTGAAGTTCCGTGTGTCTACTGCTGAATGACAGTAACTGATTTCTGTCAGTCTGCACTGATTGTAATGAGAATACATGAACGGCTGCTTTGAAGAGAGGCAGGTGGATAATGTAGTGTGTTAACAATTCAGGCTTTTAGCAGAGGTAGTTTGCTTGTGGAGAGGGAAAGTGATTGCTTTACTGAGAGCTTTGTTGTCCATATTAAAGTAAAGATCATCTTCTACCCTAAAAGTTTTTGCACTTATTGTAATTATGTGTTGGCCTTCTATTTTAAATGAGAAACACTATTCACAATTCGCTGATAAATATTTCACTGAACATTTTCATAATGTCAAAGGTGCATCACTTGTTATTCTTCAGACAGAGAAACTACAGATAATGTTTAAAACCAGACAATTTCCTTATCTACACTATTACCAGCTGAAGCCTCGATCTTCTCTTCTTTCTTCTCCTTTCCCTTTTCTTTTCTCTCTTTCCTCCTCCTTTGCTCACTCTGTTTTCACGCCATAGTGTACAACCTCGCAGAGGGCATCTCCAGGTCAAAAGATAATGTCTTTTCAGTTTACAGGATGAAAGCCTTTTAAGTTAGAGAGCTCCCCTCCAATGCCCCTCCTCCTCCCCGCATTTGCTTTTCACATCCTTCATTTGTGGTCTGTTGGGGGGAAGCGTGATGTGACACAATCCAGGGGCCAAGCCTCTGTCTGACAGGACAGGGAGAAGCCGGCGGCTTTCCCTCCCTCTCCTACTGTTTTTGCAGTAGGCCCATGGCATTGTCCTGACACATGTATACCACAGAGCTCCAATCTGTAAGTCATTAGAGCACTAGGCCAAAGTCTGTCAGCTGGAGCTCAGCCAGTGCTGCAGGGTGATCTGAGGCAGCACTTCGAGGTGCCTCCGCAGTCCGGTCGGCCAGTGGCCCAAAGTGGCACAGCAGTGATAGCCCAGTGGCGAGGTGACAATAGGCACGAGTCTAGATTCATGTCATGGGTCGGTTATTGTGTGAAAAAAAGATTCTGTGTGCGTTTAGATTTAGTTTAGAGTGAGATATAAATACATATGAAGCATTTTAGACCAGAAATATGAAGAAAAAAGAAGTGCTGAGCATAGTGAGAGAAGGAATAGTCGTTGATAATGTCGATTGTAGCCGCTTTCACGCTGCTGTTACAGAAGTGAATCATTCTTAGAGAAGTTGTTAAGTAGTTGAACATTTTAGTAGAGAGATGCCCATTCACAAGAAAGTCAGTTCCTAAAATCGTAGCTGATTGATTTTGATCTTCAGTTCTTATGTGGGTTAAACAAACAACAATGCAGTGTGTTATTCAGTTAGGTGCTGTCTCAAGGTGATTCTGTAATGAAATCTCATTCTGATGGGTGCATTGCTTTGAGGTGATACATACTGTCAGGAATGATCACCACAAAGCCAAGACCGGTGCTCGGGTGGAACCCGGGGAATAGGCCGTCTCTTTTGCTGCTTGTTTTGCTTGTCATATTGTAAAAATGTATTATGTGTACTGTATAGATTAGAACCAGGTTTGGGATAATCCTGTCAGAATGAAGTCATCTGTCCCGATTCCACATAGCCAAGCAGGAGGGAGGGGGGTGGTGGCGGTGGGAGCTCTCGCCCAGCCAAGTTGATGACTGTCGAATTGACTCCAGTCACAGAGCTGGGAGCCACTCTGCTGTTTGCAGGACCCTCTGTATTCATTGGAGGCCTGATGTTTCCCTTCAAGCAGTCAGCCTTCACAACACTCCACCCCACTCAGTCATCCCCACGGATACACATTCACACACACAAACATATACACTTCCCCTGAAACTTGTTGTATCTTTATGTCATCCTCTGGCGCTACATCTTGATGTTATGCGTGTGTTTTTTTTTTTGGAGTGATTCACACGCCCTTTGGAGAGGGGTGGAAGGATGGATGGGCACACAGTCAGCCATAGCATTAATAAACACTAACAGCTATGCAAGGTGCAGTCAAGTCCGCATCAACTCACAATGCAGTTTCTCTTTGGGTGTCACTGCACACTTTTGACAGCTTGGCAATTCTCTTATTCCATTTTCACTTTTGGTTAAGACTCGAATAAAGTAAACTGTTACTGCTTAGACAGCAAAAGAGTGATCCAGAGACACAGGTCTACATGAGGACATCATTTGGAGCATTTTATATTTGTGTTGGATGTTTTACAGTAAACCATCATTGTGCTTAACCGCTTTATCCATATAGCTACACCCAGTGTACAGAAAAATCAAAAGTAATGTAGTTTATGATTAGACTCCTCTTTAGTCTTTAAAAAGCGATGACAGGAGCCACCCACAGACAGACAGGTTTCTACTCAAATCTGACTGATTATAACTGTAAATCTTATGCATATCTCATCGCCCATGGTAATTCCTTATTTTGGTGCACAGCAGAACCCAAATATCAAATGTTGTTCATCAACTTATTTGTAGCTTTAGGTTTATTTGTGAAGTTCTTTTAACCTCGGCAGCCACCGCAGAATCGTTGTTATTGCTTATTAAAGAGAACTGGGTTTCTTTGTATTAATATGGTTTTCATTTTAAATCAAAGATGAATCAATCGCCAAAAAAGACAAGACAAAAATTCCCCCACCTCCCTAAATCGATGTTGCTCAAACCCAAAAGTGTTTTTGTTTTGACTAAGTGAAAAACCACACTAGTGCGCACTGGAAGCTCCGTTATATACTAGCACCTCAGGAAATATTTTGCAAATACAGACTTCACATGTGCTGACTAAACAATGTGCTCGTGAATGCCAAAATTAAAAGTAAATAACCAAAGCCATATATAACAGACCACGAGGAACATGGTGAGTCAGGCATGACTTGCTGTAAGTCCTCTCTGCTCTGGGTGATAACCTCATTCACTCAAAATGTGACTTACTCCTTCTATCAGTAGTGTGCAGATATTAAAAGGTGGACTCGCTGTCTTTTCACAAGTGTGAAAATAGACTTTTATTTTATTTTTGATTTACTTAATAAGCAGTAACAATATGCAACAGTTTCATGCGAGAGAGGAACTAGGGTGCAGAAGTGTAGAAAAAAATAATAACATGATAAATGAAAGATACGATCGGTTTTGGTTTGGCTCTGAATAGAAACTCGCCACCTCTTCAAAAGTTGTTTGTGCTATTGTTTTACTGCTGCAGAAATGACATAGCGCTCTCCCGTGCGGCGTCAGTGCAAGTGAGTGGGTCACCAAATAACAGGTTTTTTTTCCCCCTTAAATCAAATGTCACGTCTTTCTGAACTTTGCAAAGTGTGAAGTTTTGCTGTAGCTTGGAAAACACACTTTGTTTGATTTACAATTGTTTCTTAAAAGCTTTGTGCTTTTTAAACTTTTGGAATAACATTTGAAATGGAAATAATAGGGAAAAAATATATTATGTAGGTTATATTAAATAGAGCAGCTGTTATTTATATAGGTCCCACACCTGCCCTGCTGAGTCTCTCTGCCAGTAAACAATGATTTACTCCAAACACACAGAAGGAAAAAAAAAAAGAGTGTGTTTGCTTTCTCGTGACAATGGTCCATGTCACCAGCGCTTTTCAAGAAAAGCAATGAGAATGAATTTGTTCTCTGCTTCCACTCCATTTCTCTACTTGTCTTAATGTAGTAGCAGTAAGACACTGGTTGGCATGCCGGTGCAGCTTATTCACTGGCTGCGTTAGTGTTTTGGGAAGGCTTTGTAATTGGAGCCGAGTCGTTATCTTCAGCCATAGCTCAGGCCAGACATTAACTCATACTTTCACTCTAACTCAAGCAGGAAATGGGAGTATTTTATAATGTCATCCACTCTGTCATGAACACAATCGCTCAGTACTCTCTGTAAACTATCACAAGGGACGGGTTCAAGGCTCAAGAATATTGATGTTTCTGTATGCACAGGAACAAAAAAAAAAAATCCATATAGCGTGTGTATCACATCGACACATATGTGTAATTATTTTACATGGTGCAGGCACAGAGGCAATGGATTAGAAAGACAGTATGTGAGAGGAGAAGCTTGAACTGTGTGTCTGCTAAATTTATCATGAGGCCTTTGGGAGCGTTGAAATGAGAACAGTGGCCTATTACTGCTAAGAAGGTGTTTTATTGAGAATACGCCGACATGCCACCCCAGGGAGAGTGCCGGGGGAGAATAGTGTGGCCGTAGACCACTTTGTGCGTGTTTGTGTGTGCATGCATGTAGTTGCAAGCACATGGCTGCATGTCACTGTCTTTTTGTGTGAGGCGTCTTGAGGGTGTCAGATAGAAAATAAAAGCCCCTTTTCTTCCACTTAATTATTCACTATGATATGTATTGGAATTGTCACTTTTGACACTTGAGGTGTCCCAGTCAATAATTTATATAGGTCAGGCCAGCTTAGCAGAGCTCATTGTTAGTTATTAGCAGATGAGAGCAGTGGCTTGTTATGCAGGCGCACTGTTTATTTTACCAGTGTGTTTGCGGACTGGAATGTATCCCATGAACATTCCTTCATCCTTGGCCAAGGGTTTATAGCTGTTGATATGAGCTGTGTTTTAGAGCTCTGTTATTCAGCTCTGTGTTTATTGTCATGATAATTAACAAAGTGAGGTGTTAATCTTTCCTCATGCTTTTGTCTAATTCTTTTAAGTGGGTTGCACAACTTCGTAACCCTGATTTTAATGTTGTTACAGAAGTGGGGCTGATTAAGAACTCATTCCATTTTCTTATGTTTAGATGTACTACAGAGTGGAATATAATTAAATGTATATAAATATTGTTAAAGAGTAGATGTGTTCAATTGAAAGATAAAATATAAAGGTTGTCAGCAGTCAGGGTTTTCGCCCTACCTTCTGTCTCTCCCTGGGAGTTCAGTAAGATCTCCAGTAGGTGGCAGGGTCCTGTTTTCTTCTTCTGTCTTTTCCACTTGCTGAGTGCACATGGGTGTTAAAGAGTGTGATGATATCATGACAGCTAATTGCTCTCATTGGGATGGAGTTGGATGGATTGCCTGGTAGCTGGTGTAATGTTAGCTGTTAATGTAAGTGGTTTTAGCTTGTCTGAGGCCAAATTGAGGGATAAGTGTTTAAAAACTGGTTTGAAATTTTTTTTATGCTGCTGTGGTTGATTTTATGGCTGAATACTCTCAAACTTGCTTTTGCATATTATTACTGGTTGATTCTTATAGTAAACTCTGTAAGTGCAAACTATAAAAAGATTGGCATTAGTACAGAAAATACAAAGCGACGCTAATCTCATAATTATATTATTTTAGGCTAAAATAGAATTTGTTTTTCTTGGGAAATTTTAAAGGAAGAAAATAGCTACAAAGCCTTCTGAATTGTTTGTGTGCATTTTGTGTTTTCAGCATGTAAAATGAGTTGTGCCTTTGTTCCAGCACTGTAAACAATTCCATTTAGCAGAACAATTAAGAGGCTGATAGCAAGGCCAGTTTTCTTTCTTTCCGCTGGATAGCTGTGTTTACTTATCTGTTGTTTAATTAAAGGGCCTCTTTTCTTTAAGTTCCCATTGTTTCAATAGCACGGCCCGAGTCCCGGCAGGGGTCAAAGGGTTAACAGCCGTCAACTGTGCCTTTTTTTTTTTCCCCCCCCCTCTTTTTTTTAAAGGGGCCCCCACACAAAGGCACAGTTTCACCTGCAGCCCAGCCCGCGGCTTCCTATTGTGTGGCCCCATTTGAATTGATTATGTTTAGAAGGCTGGTTGTGATTGGTGGAGAAGGGCGTGGTTGATTGGATAGTTTTGTATCTTGTCAGCCAGGGAGCAACCTTGTGCGTGCAATCTGTCTGTATCCTGAGGAAGGTTGGAGACTCCACAGCACAGCAGCGCTTGTTCTCAGCCTCTCTGCCTGCCAGCCTGCGCGCCCCTACCTCTCTCTCTCTCTTACTCACTCACACTCACTCTCTCTCGCCCTCCCTCTCTCTCTTCCCCTCGCTGCTCGACTCTCCGCTCTGCTTCACTCCACACCGCGTGGCCCGGCACTCTGTTTACCCTGCCAGCTAAATGGAGTTTGTCAGGTTTGTCAATATGATTGATTTCTGTGATTTTGCCAGCTTTCTTGTATAAAAAAAAACTTGACAATTTAATTTGAACAGGGAAAAGGAGAAAAGGAGTTTTATTGTCTGTCCATTGTTGACGTTATGTCATTGTAGCTGGTTAATTTTGTCATGCTTTTTCCTATGGGAAGAGTAGTTATCCAGGATTTACTTTGTTGTTAAGGTGCTGACAGTTTACATGCTTGCTGTGATAAGAGAAATATATGAAGTCATGTATATTAGATTTATTGTCTCTAAATGTTTTGCCTTTCAAAGCAAGACTGTAATGGAGATGATGTCTCCGTTTGTCTGTGCTGTTAGTTGTTTTCAGGAATTTAGCTTTTTACTTTAAACTTGTGCAACAGTTTCCTCTGCCTTGCCTAACCACATACATGAAGTTTCTCACTGTCACTTTACAGTGTTTGTTTAGTTTTGTTGACTTTGCTGATAGTGAGCTAACTGGTTAAGCAGGATCTGATACTGTACACGTTCAAATTATGGAAAGTTCTAGGAAAAACAGGAGCCAGGTTTGTCAGCTCTTTTGCTTTCATTTGTGTGTTTTTGTATTTTGCTCATTTTTTAGAAAATTCTTGTTAAGCTTCATTGTTAACATTTAAATTTAAGGGTATTTGAGTACTTGTTTTCTCCAAATTATGTTTCGCTAGTTGTGTTTTTTGTGATTTGTTCCCCAGAGTTAATGAGTGCTGGTCAGACTTTGCTTGCTCTTAGGCTATGGCCTGGACTAATCCTCAGTCTCCTCATGGTGTCACAGTGAATTAAGATAGTGGCTGGCACAGCTCTATATTTGACACCGTCACCACAAACCACGTTGGAGACACGCTGTCACTCCAAATGTCATCGCTCATATCTTTCTGAAAAGTTAGTGTGTGAATGTTGGTACGGGCCTATGTGTGTGTCGGCATTTGCAATAAAAGGATTGCAAAATACATTTAACAGGGAAAGTTGTGGTCAATTTGCTCCATTTTTCTGCTGTCAAGTTTGAGTCCTCCTTGACAGTTTTGAGGTTTTACACAGAAGACAGCTATTGACTTTCTGTTGTTTAATGACCTCAAGTATTTTTACTGCAGTCATTTAAGTAATATGCTCATATAGCAACAGAAGAACTTGTGGGGTTTTTTCCCCCTTTTTGCAGTGTTTTTGTTGTATTTCTCAGCATTTAGCTGAAACTTTTTTTTTTTTTTTTTGGTGCAGTCTTTCAGCTCTCAGCATCGAGGCTAAGAAAGTGGACAGGAGGAGAGATGGAGCAGATTATTAGATAGCTGAGAAGCAGGACAGTGAAGCCTAAACAGGGCAGTGTTCACAGTAATGGTGTGCAGCTGTGCAGCCGAGACTCGCAGTTTGGGAGAGCTGGAGTGCGAGCTGATTGGGTTGACAGTTTGTAATCAAAGTTGATTTATTGTTCATTAGTAGTGCATTAGCCCTTTCAGGCTGGGGCGTTATTTGTGCAGTGGCCTGTCAAGGCGAGGGGCTGCCAGCACCTGTCATTTCTAAACCATGACATAGGCAACCAGATATTAGCTGTGTACCCGGAGAGGGGGGCACACGGGGGTAGCCTGCAGAGCCCCACGGCTCACTGGGATATCCTTTACAGGGACGGTCTTTGCTTTGTACTGGAGCAGGCAGGCAAGACAGAGAGGAGAGACGGGGGAATAGTTTAGCAGTGATATAGTGAGCCACCAGCTGCTCTCTGCTGTTATTCTCTGGCTTTCTCGACTAAAACATGTTTTTACTTGAAAAAGGCTTACAATCCTTTTTCCTTTTTTTTTTGCCCATTGCTACTTGGAGGATGTGCATCTCTGTTTCAAACTGGAAGATTAACATTACACTTGAGGTGCCATGTGTTTCGAAAGGTTGAGATGGTAGGATAATGATGAGATTACATGGTGTAGAGTGTTTTATGGCAGAAGGTCTTTTTAACCACTCATCTAAGTCACAGTCTATATAGTTCTAAAATATTAAAGGAGACCTGAAAAATAAGGGAGGATTATTGGGACTGTGCGTGCATAAGAAGCCCTTTTTTCCCCCCATATACTGGTTTTTACTTAATGCCAGAAACATGCTGCTGTCAGTGAAAATTTATTTCAATATAATTTATATAATTTAATTATTTGGCTGTTCACTTAAAAACAACATTAAGAGTGTCAAGAAGCAACATAATTTGTGTCCCTCTTGTCTGCCGTCATGGAAACAAGGATTAGCTTTGCCTTGCTGGTGTGCAGAGAATAGAAACAATCTGTACGAGGATGTGTCAGCCATTGTCTTTTGACTACACTTTCATTTGAAAGGGATTTTAGAGGCTGTGATCTTAATTAAATCTCAACTGACTCGAATAATGCATCTGAAAACACGCAGCGTGGTGTAACCGTGTAAAGCTGGTGAACTAAAGATCACGGGCACACAGTTTATACGAACAGCGATCGTAAGACGTTTCCGGGAAAGGTGCAAACATCGAACAGTTGTGTGTAGGACATCACTCACCGAGAATTTGTAAGCTTGGTTTCAGAACTCAAAATACCTTGTAAAATACATACTTGGAGGTGTGGCTTGAAAAGGTCAGAAAGAATGACAGGACAGTGACTCACACACCAAAATGTATGATACACTCCTTTCTTTTAATTTTTTGTAAGAATTTTGTGAAGAAGCAAAAGAAGTACAGAATTGCATCAGAATTATTTGAACCTCTTTTAATATGTATTTTAACATAATTTTCATGTTTTCATAAAATGCAAATCACAGGGGTTTTTTTTAAAATACAAAAGTGAACATTTTAAATGCCGAAGTGTGACGGTGATGCGGTACGAGTGTGTGCATTTGAGGGGGAAGAGGGAGGGCGACCTATGTGCTCTCCCCTCAGCGGTGGTCACCTGCAGTGTGGGAAACAACGTCCAGGTCGCAGCTCGGCTGTTATTGCTCGGGTGAGAGCTTGCTCACGTTGCCGTGCAGTTTGTTTGTTTAAACCCAACGCTGGGTCGAGCTCCGGCGAAAATCTGTTTGTTTGTAGTCGTCGAGTTAATTAAAATGCAATCTTAACTTTTGTTTTTACAGTTGTTGCAAATAATTTGAGTCTCGCTCCCCCTCACACATCTCCGCCCCAAACCCAGAAGATATAGTGCATGGTAAATGGAGGCAGAATGTGGCTGTGATTATCCTGTTTATGTGAGCTGTAAATATTTTTAAAACAGCTTGATTGTGGATGACAAGAAAGGAATTATGGTGGTCTAACATATGTTGGGATTATTTAGTACTTGTGTCCTACTTTTTAATTTTTTTAAATTCTGCTGCATAATTCACATTATGTTGTTTTCCCAATAATAACAACCACAAGCAAAATATAAATCAAGATATTATGATGATTATTATTATTATTACTACTACTACTACTACTATTATTATCATTACAATAATTATTATTATTGTGGTTGTTGTTAAAATTATTATTAGGGGGAAAGGTTATTGGTGTGAATAAACGCGTCTATTTTTTAGGGGAAATTCTCTCCACTCCAAAGATTTCAATCAATCTGAATGGGTAATGTGGAATTAGTCTTTCCAGTCTTGTCGACGACTAATTATGTTCACACATCACTTAAGTACAATAGCTCCCGTGAAATCCTCATTTCGGCGACATTTTCATGCAGGAGATCATAGTCAGGATGGGAAGTCGTTTCCTTGCGCCACAGCAGGCCAAGGTAAAACAACAGCATCAAACGGACTAGATTCTGTGATTTCTCTAGGGCTGTTATTTCTTTTTTACTTCTCCATTCCATTTGATGCCCCCACAAAACAACATGACCCCTGGGAATACAAATGAAAATTTGATAATTCTCTGCTTTTCTCTTTCTTTCTCCCCCTTTTTTTTCTGCATCTTCGTATCTTTCAGTGAAATGTCTTTGTCGGGCTCACTGACATTCACCTCCTTGTCCCTCATTGCTGCTCCTCTTAATTGCCTTAGTGTGAAAAAAGGGGCTATCATACAGCCTCATTCACCTTACTCCTCTTCACCATGCTTTGACCTCTGACTTGTGATAGGAGGGGGATCTTCATTAACTCTGAATCAGTGACTCTAAAATGTTTTCAGATCTGGAGTGTGTGTTCCCTCATTAGATTATCGCATTTTGCACTCTTCTCTTGTTAGTTTCTCACAGACAGACATTGTCCCACTGTAGGTGTCCCTTTATGACAAATGTTTTCTGTACTGTGTGCTGGTGCTTTTTCAGAAGTGATGCAGAAAACAATGGAATATTTTAATAATTTTTTGTTTTTTCAAATTGAGGAAAACAAAACAAAAATTTATAATTTTATCATATTAAGTATTAACATTTAACCTCCTTTTTAAATGTTTTTTTATGGTATGACATTTTTATGCTTAATGTGCAGTGCATGTTTCTTTTTGTCCATATGGAAAATGTGGTTTTGCTCTTCATATACAATGTATTATGGGCTGCACGTGTGCCTGTATGTACTTGTGGCAGTTAACATGCCACAGTTTTGTGCATGGGTGTGTGTTTGTCTGCATCTGTGTGTTTGGGCAGCAGGCCTGTGCTGGTACAGTATATTGCCTCCAGTCACTCTGCAGCTGTGTGAGAATGTTCCAGGTTTGAATGTTTATGTATGGGAGGCACCTGGAGAGCACCACACCTTCATGAAATTCATAAACGTCAGCTATTTCTGGCATCCTCAGAATGTCCTCTTTTTCACACTCTCATATTGGTGGAGTAGATTAGAGCTGGGCTCAGTGGATCCCTCCAGTTATTAGCCCAGTACGGGTCTCCTTTTAGACTATCTTTAGATGGTGATATATTTTTGTGGATCATTTGGAGTCATGATGTTATCCAAGAGATAAGGGAGTGCACCATATGGGAGTGCTCTAAATGGCGACTGGCGTCCTGTGTTTGCGTTAAATGGGCATGATACAGCGGCCAAGGCAATATTTTTCAGTTAAAGTGCTCCTCCCGCCCTTCCACTCAATAGGACCCAGTCTTAGGCAGATTTTCACTCCTTCAGCACAGGATTAAATGGTAGTAGTTACATTGATCAATAGGTTAAGAAGCATACAATCCCTCTTGCTGCTAATGACCTCAGTAGTAATGGGTAATAAAATGGGGGTCTGTAATAGCCTCTTGCTGGGGCTGTTCACGGAGGAGGCTGCTCTAACTGTAGTTACTGAGAGCCAGATGCTCTTGACAAGGCGAAGTGTGAAACCATGATGAGATACACACCTCAGGTGTAAAGAATTAAGACAGTTACACTGAAGGAAATCTCTGTGTAATTTATAATGAAATCGACAGTTACTGAGATCTGGTTAAGTGTATAAAACCTCTGTGTTAACTCGAAGTTTGCGCTCCCCTTTTTCACATCACACTGTGTAATATGGCATGACAAAATGATTATACATTTGAAAAGAAGACTAAATTTACAGCCTTTACACGCTGGTAAAAAATAGAGCGTGACAAATATGGAGTAGATTTTTAACGCATGTAGTAGAAGTGAAATTTGGAGAAGGGGGGGGGGGGCATTTTTAT
>VVHJ01063738.1:33792-48314 GCA_015107715.1 Tylochromis polylepis
CTGCAGTGTGCTTGACTTGTTAAATGAGGTTTAAGTCTTCTGTGTCAATTGGAGGCGGTGCAGAGCTTTAAGTATTTTGCACATTAATGTGCTTTTGAGAATATTACCCCAGGGTCCTGATTCTCAAGGAAACGGGTTGGATGTTTTCTAGCGTCGCTATTGTAAACTTTTTGTTGTGTGTGTTCTGCACATCTCTGTTGTTGGGAGAAAATGATGGTGATTATTCAGATTTCATGCCTTGTCTGGATGTTAATTATTTACTCTGGGCATGAAATTTGCGTGAATGCCAGGGATTTGTGTATACAAACACGCTTCAGATCACAGAAAATGGGAGGGAGAGAAGAGGGGAGCGAGGGAGCTCTCAGTGCATTACCCTGTAGTGGAATATTTTCTAATTAATACTCGGCTTTGTTTACAGACGCTTTGATTTAATTAAGTGATGAAGAAGAGAGTTGGATTAGCTGTTAATTGATTTAATTATCCAATTTGTTTGTCTCAGGCATGATTCCGACAGAGCTGCAACAACTGTGGAAAGAGGTGACAAACGCTCACGTGAAGGAGGAGCACAACAACAGCAGCAGTAACAACGGCCACCGGGGCCTCGACCTGTCCTCCCCGGCACCGCCAAAGAACCCACTCCTCAACCAGCATGCCTCCACCAACGGGCAGTACATGAGTCACAAGAGAGAAGGGTAAGACTCATCTGCAGGGTGTTGTCAGATTGTTGTTGTTTTCTTTTATTTGCATGTGACTTGCAAGTTTTGTGTGATCTCACGATACTGCTCCAGGCCAGTGAAGAAGTTTTTATACAACCATGACTTCACGAAATGTTGTTTCTAACGTCAGACTGGTTAAAAAAAATTTTTTAAAAACCAGTCTTTTCTGTCATCTTGGTTTAAAGAAAACCTTGTGTTTTGTATACCACATTAAATTACCCTTTTTATCCACATGGATTGAGTTGATGGAGAAATCCCTCTAGACTTGTACAGTTTACTGTTAATTTATAGTTTGTAAGTATTCCTGAAGATCAGCACAGTTACCTTCCTGTGTCACTGAGTACACCTGGGGATTACATAGAAAAATCAGGGAGAATTGTGCGTATAGCTGAAATTACATCTCAGTAAAATTATGAGGAGGGTCACCGTACTGACCTCCTGTTTTTTTAATTTTTTTTATTGTTATTACTAAGTTGTATAGTGAGAATTGCAGTTATGATTTCAGTTGCACTTCCTTGAGAACATTTTGATCACCAGGAAGTAAAAACATTCCTTTGTGTATGGGGAACTTGAAGAATCATAAATGTCTGTTTGTTTTGTTTATTTATTGTGTTACAGAATAAATAAACAAAACAAAAACAACAAGCTATTATATGCTAGGAGAAGCAAACACTGGGTGTATAATATTTTCCAAACCACCATAAATCATCCCTGAAAGGCATGTGCTCTCTGAGCTGTGTGTATGTGTCTTTAAGGAAGGAATTAATTTGGCATCTTACACATTTGCTTGTTTTCTTGCACCAAAGCCTGATCTTTGAACTGCTAGTGAGGAGCCTCCAGGCACCATGAGCTCACTGCCTAACATCTGACTTGTGTTTCAGTGATCAAACCTACGCGTCATTATGAAAGCAACGCCGATGAAAACATGTTTAGCACAGTAAACTAAGCAGGTCTTTGGAGGTCAAGAGGGGCTGCTTATGGGGAGGGTCATGGAGGATGGGTTACAGAGAGGATCTGAGTGACACCCAAGAGAGCATATCATGATGTACTGATAGAGAACAGTTATTTCTTTTCAAGTAGAGCTTTTGGTTCTGTATAGATTAATGGCATACTACCTGCACAGACTTATCCTCTTTAGTGTCTTTCAAAGTTATCTTCAACCACGGTGCAGGAAAAAAAAAAGTGGGGATAAATTGTTCCTGCAGTTGACAGTATTCGCAGGCTTCCAGTCCTCCATCCAGCGTCTGGCTGAGTGTCTGGTTTCTGTGTAGTTAAAGACAAATCACAGGGGAGGCTATCGACTCGTTGCTCACTCCACCACGTATTGTCGCAAGTGGAGCAAACGAGGTGAGCATCGATGGCAGAAAAAGGCAAGAACCAGCCTCAGCTGAGGGCTCCATGAAACATCGGGGAAGACATAACGCAAGAGCTGGCAGCCCCTCTGCCTCGCGCTGACTGTCAGAGATTAAAGAAGTTGTCAGCAGCAGTTTAACACAAGCTTAAGTGAAGAAGGCAGCCTCAGTCTGAATATTCTCGCCGTATCTTAGATCTGTCAGAAAACCAGGCAGGTGATTTTCATCCACCCCATCTGTTCAAGAAAGTGGATTACCGACCCAGAGTTTTAACTGCACAATTACTAAAAAAGATGACTGATAGCAACCGAACACAAAACATTCCTTATTAAATGCTGAATGATGCTAATTTAGATTCACACAACCAATAATCCTTTCTTGTGTTAATTTTAAATCGCACAACTATCAAGAGCATTATGCCTCTCTTTTGATGATGCAGCCTCAATTCTAATCAGACTCCATGGGAAGAAAAATGAAATATTATTAAGTATGATTATTCTAAGCAAGGCTCTGAGAAAACGTCTGTGTTATAATCCAGGGATTTGAATAATCAGGTTGAAGATAATGGGCTGGGCCGGCCTGGGCGTAAATAGAGAGCATCCACTCATCCTCCCAGTGCTGAACTTAATGAACTTTTAATTGATGCGGTTTTGCAAGTCCTTTTGTCATGCAACAGAAACAAGCCTCTCTGCTGATGGGCCTGTTTTCCCGACTGGCTTCAGATTGGTTTACAGCAGGCCCTAAGTACCATGTAGTTAGTTTCATGTGTCATATAAAATCTGCCTAGGCACAACGACGCCTGCAACTAAAACCTTAAGTGCATCCACAGGAATCACTCACCGGCTTTGCACTTCCGTCTTAAGGAAGGAGGAGAAATTCAATCACTGCTGTCTTGACACACCGAAGATGAGGCACGTGTTCCTGCTTTTAGTTGTTTGAAAGAACACTCTGGCAAGGCAGGCTGGGATTTTTGTTTGTCTGAATAACATCCCTGATATGACCAGATCCTGAGTCACTCAATCTGTCAGCCTGTGTTGTTTCCCAGCCCACGAACTGTTATGCACAGACAGAGATATACCCCTGTGAGTCAGGTCATCTTTATTCAATGATTTGCTTATTCAAATCAAATGTGCATGATCTGTATCTGACACAAATTCCCAACACATTGCTGCATCAGCTTTATAAAGTGGGAGGGGGTTGGGAGCATCCTCACAAAGCACTTGGCCCACTTTACTTCCCAACAACCATCAGTAACCACAGCTCTGGGACTGTAACACAGCAATCTGTTAAGGAGATAAATAATCAGATTTGGCACAGCACTCCCATTTCTCTCTTGCCTTTCATTTGTCTTACACCAGAAGAAACTGATAATTAAATCATTTAGGTTAAAGCATGCAGTGGCACTGAGAAGACGGAAGGAAAGGATCCTGGAAAGTGAAAAGAGGGGAGGGTAGCTGGTGTGAATCAGGGATGGACACAAGGCGATAGGCTAACATCGGTGCTAGTGCTGAGGATGAATGTAGTGATTGGCTTCAGACACTGCCATCTAGCATGGTGGACATCAATCTTCCCACTTTTGCTGAGAGATTGAGTCCACCAGGACAGAATCTCAACCATGGATCTCCACTTGTTTATGGCCCGAAGCATCTCATCAAAATAAGTGAGCTGGAAAACAACTGGCTAGCAGCTGTCAAAATCACCTTTGTGTGCACTTGTGCCTGTCTGTCTACACATAAACAGAGTGCAACACCTGGAAGGTTAACGCACTGTCTGGCCGGGTCTTTAGGCACTTTAATGTTCCTTCTCTTCTAAAGAAGCTGATGACATGGTTTTCCTCATCGCTCTTACAAGATCATTAGAGTGTTCTTTCCCCCCCCCTCCCCGGCTGGCTGACAATAATAACATCCTGACAAACCTGTCGTGGGTGCAAGTCAAATTTAACGCAACATGGGAAGCTGCATTTTTTTTCACCCTCCCCTGAACACGTTCTCAAATGGGAGAAAACTCCATGAATACTACACTCTTCTCCTATTACACTAATGTAGCTCATTTGGTGTAAATTCTGTCATTTACTAGTGTTTAGCCATCCACCGTTTAAAAGGGCTCTTCTGCCGCCAGCCCCTCATAGCGCTTTGTGCTCACTGATTCCCAGTGCACTCCACATTTCAATATCTTATTAATACAGAATTAACCAACAAGCCTCCTGCAAAGAATTAAAAAAGGATCCCTTTAAATTAAAAGCCAATGTTACCTTCACCAGTCCGCCCATTTCCTTGTTAAAAACTCATTATAATAGGTCTTCCGTCATCTATTTATTAGCTGTATCAAAACAGAGGTCTTAATGTGAATGCATAATTCATAATTGAATAAAAAAATTCAGACTTTTGAAAGAGGGAGGAGGAAAAAAAAAGCTGCTAACCACATTCATGAATGCTTGACTGCTCCCTAATTGCAATGCAATTATCACATGTTATGAACAATGTGAACTCTTAAGCAAGTAATTATAACACAAGGAAACCTGTGACGACCTTTAAAATTTCCTACTCGAGGTACAGTTTTACTAACATTGATACAAATGAGATTTTAATCTGAACATCAGTTTTTTTTTTTAATCCTGCAAAATTGTCACACCGTGCTTCGATTTCTTTTAACCAGTTCATTTTACGTACATTTTCAAATCAAACCAAATCGATGGCAAATATTATTGCCAGTACATTTATTTTTAAATTCCAGTCCCTTAAAGAACCCTGTAAAGTTGGAGAGTTAGACATTATCTCTGATCGAAATTGTGTATGTGAATGAGATTTTAGATGCTGGAGTTATTCCCATGTGACAGCACAACAGAGTGTAGTGCAGTGACTCTCCTGATCCATCTCGTTGTCTTGGAGAGCGAGGCTCACACTGGAGGAGAAGCAGCAGCATTGTGCTCATGAGCCACCAGAAGCACAGGTGGTAGCGATATAGGCCAGTCCCCCAGGCTCTTGTAGCTGAAAGTTATGTGTCTTGTATAGTGCCTGTGTCCATATGGCTGCCTGTCTTGCTCTCTTAGCAGACACTGCCTCGATACAGACCGCTTTCTCTTAGCGCTGATTGTGGTTAGCTGTGCTTCCGTGCCTCTCACCATATGGAAGATGTTTCAGAGTTTGTTTTTCAGGGATGTTCCTGCTATTTAGACTGATTGTTCCATGCCATACGCTCCCCATAGATGCATGCTTGTCAGCCCCTGGTGACACAGATTGGTCAGTAGATAAATTGATACCAGGCGGGGTTGTTTACAATACGTGCATGGTGTGAAAGTAGGGGTTTTAATATAATGGTACAGGCTCCTCCAGGTGGGCTCTGTGACATGATGCAGCAGGCAGCGCAGGAGAAACAGCAACTCGGGGAGCCCCCTAGCAGTCTAGATCAAAGTGAACCCCAGCATGGCTCTGTGAAACTGAATAAATACACACTGATTTGATTGTGATTTCACAACAAGAGTCCTTCCTTTAAGAGCAGAGCAAGCCGGGATCACACAGGTACAGTGATTCTACAAACCCAAAGGTTCACAGATTTAAGTAGAAGTCAAAGTTTTCATGTGGAAACGAGATACAGTACAAACAAGAAAGTAGTGACCAGGCTTCGTCTGAACTGGAGAAAACGGCTTCTTTGACCTATCATTAAGTTACGTGACTGCAGGCCTGTCTTTACTAAAAACGTTCTCTCTGAATCTCTTTCCCAGATCCACGTTAGAAGAGCCTTCCCCTCACAGTCACCCTCTGTACGGCCATGGTGTTTGCAAGTGGCCCGGTTGCGAGGCAGTGTTTGATGATTTCCAGTCATTCCTCAAGTAAGTAAAAGTCATAGTCAAAGGTACTTTCCTGTCACAGTTTGTTTGTCCTCTTGTTGGGTCGATTACACTTTTTTTTTTTTCCTGACCCCCAGCGACTCAAAAGCACTGCAGGTGCAGCTGGTTGTTATTCTTGAGTCTGGGTTGGGCCTCTCTTGACAAGGGTACCGTGGGGTCTCCTTCTGGGAACGGCATGGGCCTCTAATTCCTGTGATAAGCGCAGTTCCCATGGTGACAGGGGCCATTTTTCCCAAACAAACAACGGGAGGATGTTTATCTGTGGCAGCTCACACTTTGGGCGCTCTGCATGTTTGCCCTTGTCACTGGACAGGAGAATTGGTGTATATGTCTTAGACTGCCTTGCTCAGCTTTTTCTATCCTTCTCCTAGGAGTCTGTTTGTTTTCTCTCCTGCCTCATGTTTTACTTCTGCGACTTTTTGGTTTACATTGTTGTTTAGTTCAACAAAGCCCATGTCTCACCTCTGTGTTAAATTTAACCATGTGTACAGTAATTAAAGAGCCCCAGCTAAGTGTTTAGCATTTTTCTAATGCGCGCTGTATGACAGGTTTGACTCTGTCCAGGCTGACACAGGCCATTGTTTTGCTCCCTGATGCCCGATTTGAGTCAGACCTCTGGTTTACTAATCAACGCTGTGTGCAGTGCGCTCTAGGTAATCCAACACATAACAGTGCCATGGTTACAGAGAGGATGAAAACATCTGCGTTGTGGCAGCAGATCAATGGCTCACTGTCACCCCGGATTAGTCGCACTTTAAACAAGATATGACACAATTCCATTATCCTAAAACAAGCACTCAGCGAACACACACTTTCCCGAGAGATGCAGGAGAGAAAGGTAGGACCGCCTCACAGGCTGCTGAAAGTTCTGACTCTCTTTGTCAACATTTTGAATCCTCTTTTGATTGTTTACGTGAATCCGCTTTGAGCCAGCATGCGTTTGAAAGGCTTATCACGCCACATTGTATATTACAGTTTCTGTATGACTAAAAAGAGGCAGTTATGCAGTTTTAGTTCAATTTAGAAAAACATCCTGGGACAGGCAATTATTAAACCAAGTATTACACCCACACTTTCACACACTTTCACACATACACTTGCATATTTCAGCTTTGGGAGTGCCCGCTTAAATCTATCACTATTTATTGTATTCTGACATTGCCTCACCCTTTGTTTATAGAACAGAGGAGAATTAAATTCAGTGCGCCCGGTAGAGCTCTGCCTTAAAAAGTCTCTAAGTGCACTCAACTATGTTTTTACAAGTGTTTTTATCATGGCAACATCTTGTTTACTTTAGTTGCCTGCTCAAACTGCTTGGAACATGTTAAGAAAACATTTTGGGGAGAGTCTCCACAAAGCTGCCTTTGTTTAACAGCAGGCAAGAGTGTGAGCAGCTCACCAAGGTGTTAACTCTCAAACCCTTAAGCACTTCCACATGAAAACCAGCAACTGATACTGCAGGCCTCCGAGAAGAATCAAAAATAAAAACAAAGAATACTTCGGGCATTAGAGGGAAAAAAAGAACAAGTCTCCGTAGGTTGAAAATATATGTGAGGAGAGATGTGTGTCTGTCTGCGAGTGTGCAGTCAGCAGAACACAGTGTACTGTGCACCAAAGAGAAAGAAAGGTGAGGAGGACTCTAACGTCAACCAGATTTCAGCTCCATATGCCAACAGTAACAACTAACACGGGACTGAAATGTTGTTTTAAACTCTGTGTGTATTTATTTTATCTTTTAAAGAAAACATTACATACCTACACACACTATCTTGATAAATACAAAACACCCAAATCCCTGTTCCTGTTTTTGAGATCAGCACGCAGAAGGGTGGGGTTGGGGTTATAGCAGAGCCTGATGTTTTTACCAGGGTCAAGACCCTTCTTTTCAGTGTCCAGTCAGAGGTCAGAGCCAACGAAACACTCCAGTGCCCTCTAGTGCTGCACTGTCTGTCTGCTCAGACCTCAAAATCTCATCTCTTGCACATCGCCACGATGTAGTAACTGTTTTATAAGTTATATGGCCTTGCAGCACTACAAACCTTACAGACAGATGAAATATATAATATACCACAATATAGAGTAAAATACCTTCTCTAAATAAAAGTACCCTAATAAAAAGTGTATCAAACTGCAATCTATAGTAAAGCTATTATTTTTTTAAACGCCAAAAAATCTATCTATCTAGAAATTTTTCTGCTTTTTAAATGTAATTGTTACTGTACAGATGTGTGCTTGTAATTTAAATTCCACCCAGCGGTGGAGAAGATAAACCTTCCCCAGAGACAACCGTAAGCTGTGGCTCCAGTCTATATAATTAGAAATTGTAACAGAAAAATACATAAATAAAAAATAAAATCAGGCAAACTAACTGATATATAAAAAGCCGACTGTGGGAATATCTATTTAACTTGTTTTATTGTGGCAATTTACATTAGGCTCTGTCATCCTGCCAGAGAGCTTTTAAAAGCGGCTTCATTTGAAGTCCAGAAAGTGACACATGCCAACGTTCATAGTCTCTCTCGATGTCAATTCCCCATATCCCCTGCTCCCGTGTCCAGACACTTCTCTCAAGGCTGCATTAGGGCCATTTGAATATTTCATTTCCTATTAATTATGCACTGTGACTCTCCATGTCATTAGAAGAAATAAAGTGGAATGTAACAAAGGATGAAAAGAAGCAGGGCACATGTCTCCTATGAACACAGAAATTCCAAAGCTGCTCACGTAGGCCAGCCTTCATTGAAAATTCAGCCTGTGCCAGTTAAATTGGAGTTGAAACGTCTTTACCTATTATTTTCTCCTTTGAAATTTAGTAAGATGTCCTGAAATGTTTACCAGTTTCATTTTCCGACCTACTTAATTAAATTGGCATTTATTTGACTCAAACAAATGGAAAGCCCAGAGAGGCCTGATTTCTGAAAAAGGGCGTCATTGCCCACCTTTTTTTTTTTTTTTAAATATGGCTTTTTAATTTCTTTTTTGCCACAATAATTAACTTCAAGTGCTGAATGTATATCACAGTCATTTCTGAAAAATATATTATCAAAACACAATAGGAAGATGTGAATGGGGTGGAAGGAGCCTGCGTTGCCTGTGAAGATTTAAATCATTCACCTCAAGGTTGAAAATACCACAGCAGAACAGAAGCCTTCATATTTCAAGCAGGGCCCTATCAATTTTACCTTCCTTTTATATGTCTGTTTTTGAGTGTAACTGTGCTGTTTTATGCACAAATGTGTTGTCTGTACATGAAGCAGGGGCATCACTGCAATTTACTGGGCTATCATACCGCCGGCACTGTGCCGTCACAGGTTGATTCTGGCTATTTTTGATTTGCAGTAAATGACAGAAAAAGTGCATATGAAAAGGCAGGCGCACCTTTCTCCCATCTGCCGGCGCCACTCTGTGCACACGCAGACATGCCTGGTGACAGTGACCTACATGGTCACCGAAAATGTGATATAATTTATGATATATATAATATATTGGAGCCATTAGCGAGCATAATGAAGTAGTGAAATGAAAGGGTATTTGTGAAATCAGTTCAAACATCCTGCTTGGATTATGATTAAATGATTAATGAAATGCCCCTGCATAAGCATTTTCAAACAGTAATTCATGCGGCAGCTGATAAAATTCCTCCAATCATATTTCCTTCACTCATGAACCTTATCTCCACCATTTTATATAAATCACGGAAAAAACCTGGTCTGCTACCCGGCGAGCTACTTATTTAGATTAGTTATAAACGCACAGGAAAAGAGAACATCTTCCCTGTATAAAATAATCACGCATAATTATATCCATAATTCAACTTTGTGACAGATCCCATCTCCTTGTCCTGTCCTCTGCATTTGGTCTGGCTTTTTTTTTCTTCTTTCTTTTTTTGAATTCTCTTAATTTTAATGGTATAATTAACAGTCAAAACACCAAAAAGGACAAAACCATCCAGGCAAAGGAAAGCTGCAGTGAGAAGAAATGGCATTAGGGCACTGGTGCATAATTTAGCAAAGGAATCCAACCTGAAATTCTTCAATCATCCCTCTTATCTGTAAGCTGTAGTTAGAGGAGACATGACCGTCATGAAATATTGAGAGTCATTCTTCTATGTTAAAAGAACTATTTCTTTTTGTTCTGCAGGTGGAATCATTACAGTACGCTATTAGTTTTATGAATAATATTTTTTTTAAAATGTTATCACATAGTCTATATACATTGTGCTTTGCCCAGCAATCTGATTGCAGTATTAAACCACGCACTGCAGGACTGTTGTTTCTCATGTCTGAAATGCTGCAGAAGGGAATCTGACATTACCTTCTCTTGGGTGTCTTGTGTTTTCATTTTTCTTTCTTTTTGTTTTGCAGACATCTTAACAATGAGCATGCCCTGGATGACAGGAGCACAGCCCAGTGTCGGGTGCAAATGCAGGTCGTACAACAGCTGGAGCTGCAGGTATTGTCCCACTGGTTGTTTTGAACCAAATATTTATGTGTCTTCTTCTGCTGACACTTCCTCAGTGTCTGTGCAAACGCCTCCATGTCTGACTGATATTAGCCATGGGGTCACACATAGAGGGGTGGGGGTGGTGGGGGTGGTGGTAGGGCAGCAGAATTAAATAATTTTGTACATTTGCTACTAACCAGTCATTAAAAATGTGTTATGTATGCATGACAGCCAGGAAAAGATATATGAAGGGCCCCGGGCTAAGTAGAGAAGATAATTACATTTTGAATTTTACTGGGTTTTAAAGTTATTTATGACTTTTAACTGTTTGGCACCAACAATAAAACATAGCATAATGTGGATAGGCGCTCAGTGTTGAGTGGAACAGAAAGGTTATTGAAGCTCAGTGCAGAAAACTGTTGATACAGTAACCAGTATCTTTAATACCATGTCCCTCATGAACGGGCTTTAATGTTCTTTAAAAAATATGCATGTGCATTAAGAATGTACTTAGGGAAAAAGACGTGGTTTACAGTCATTGTATTGAGGGGGCTTGGAATGTCCAATGAGCCGTGTGTGTGTGTGTGTGTGTGTGTGTGTGTGTGTGTGTGTGTGTGTAACAGTGTTTGACTAAATGGTCACCACTGAACTAATATTTGTTAGTGTTTCAGGCAAAAAATAACGAAGTTTTATAGAAGTTTTTCTGTTACATAGTTCGTGCTGTAGCAAACACAAAGGTATTCATACTGTTTGCAGTTTTGGGTCACATATTAGTCAAATATAGTACCATCAAAATGACAAATGATGAACAGTTGTGGTTTACAGGATGTTAACTTCAACAATCAACAGTGAGATTTTAGTTGCTCAGACATTGCACCATGCCAGTGTCCTGTTATTTCCGCTCAGCTGGTGTATTATCCAGAGATCGAGTGAAGGTTTATCAGACACAGACTTCCTCTGCATGCAGCCTGTCACCATAATTTAGGCTGGCAGCTAAGACAGTGCTGAGTTTCAGACAGGTAGAAAGGCCCTGAGCTTGTTATCGGCGATGATTCGCAGTGTATTTTAACCTTGACTTGGAGAGTGTAGTTGGATTATATGATGTGCAGACTTGTTGACAGCGTTTGAAAAACAGAAAAATAAATAAATAATTAAATAAATGAGATGGTCCGAAGAAGAATAAGGGTATTCACACTCTAAAAGATGCCTTCACTATAAAGGGATGTATATAATAAAAAAATGGGCAAATATAGATTTTTATTGTGTATGTTCATTAAAACTTCACTGCTCTCCTTTCTTCTCATTACAGCTAGCAAAAGACAAAGAACGTCTGCAGGCTATGATGACGCACCTTCATGTCAAGTCCACGGAGCCCAAAGCCACCCCACAGCCGGTGAGCAGCAACCCTGTCATACATATCTCTCTTGTCCCCCGCTATCCTTTTGTTTGTCTTAATTGGCACGCGTGTATTCATTAATCCTTTCCTCCATCTTATTTATCTGCTAAATAAAAACAGCTGTTCTCTTGAGGCAGGCAGTAAATATAGTTTGGAGCACATCTGCTGACATCCGGGATTCAATTTGGTGTCTGTGATGAACTGGATGCACACTCTGTAATGGCCCCTTTTCTCAGCTTCAAAGAACAAGTGCCTGCTTGGGTATAGAGAAAAGATGAGAAAGCAGAGAAAAATAGAAAAAAAATAATACATATTATATTTAATAAACTGAATGTGATGTGGCATGTATTCTTAGTGCTTTAACAGTAAAATTACATTGTGTTTTTTTGACAGAGAATATAGATATTATGAGAATCACAGAGAATAAAGTCACACCAATGTGTGTAAAATTTCAAAGAAAAAACAAGAATAAGACAGCATGAAAAAATATACAGATAAACAAAACAATTTGAGATAGAGGCTGAAAATAATAATGAATTTATTGATAAAGGGCTATGCTTTTTCAATAAATACTGTATGTTAGCTGATGTCACTCCAAAGTAAAGGTGTTAGTAGCAACTTTTATTTTAACCTCAATTTCAACTCATAACTAATTCTTCCTTGACTGTGTTCCCATAAATTAGCCTTAAAATAATTATAGTAATTACTAATCTCTAATCTAGCCCTGAGATTAAAAAAATAAATAAAATCATTAGCATCACGCTTATTTAACAGGAAGCTTTAGATTCAACTTAAATTCTATTGTGAAAGACCTTGAATGTTACTTCCAGATTTGACCCTGTTTAATTTAATTTTACTTAAAGCTAATTTTAAATATATTCATATTTCTAATGAGAAAGATACAACAGAAATAATTTTATTCCATTTGTTAAAAATTGTAAGGGGGAAAAATGAAAATGTGAATAAATGCAATTGCAGATCATTATTTTTATCTCCTTGGCACATTCCCAACATTTTACCTTCTGTATCACTCTCAATGTATTTTATGCTGTAAAGCCTTGAGCTTAATCCCTATCCTATAGGGCCAAAGGCTTAACATATGGCATTTAAGTGTCTCTATTTTGTCATGTTTAAGAGGGGGGCTCAGCAACATATTTCAGTCTGTATGACAGTTAATTCAGAGAGCCAAATGAGCAAAGATCATTTTACTGCAGGGCATGAGTGTGAAATCATGCACACACGAGCACACAGATGCACAATATACATGCAGGAGTGCCGTCCCTCGGCAGCCTCACAGCTTGGATCATTTATTTACAGTCAGTGAGGTAGCTATTGACATCCAGAGGCTGTGTGTGCACTCTACAAAGCGCAGCCCGCCAACATAAAGCGCGTAGAGATGTCGAATGACAATAAGCTGTCTGTTAAAGCTGCGCCTGTGTCACACGCTCTGATTGTGTAGATTAGAGTGCAAAACGAGGCCTCTGACATGGGGACATTTGTATATGAAAAGTGGTAAGGTCTGCAGATAGCATCTTGAGTTTGCTACCTCTCCTCTCTCCCCGGGGCCCGGCAGAATGGCTGTGTCAGAGCTCAGCGTTAACACTCTCAAGGGGGCGAGCTGGGTTTTTATTCAAATAAATAGACTCCCAGCTCCAATGCCACTTCACCCGCTGTGAGCTGCTGTGAAAAGCTAGGATAAATATATGTGAGTTTAGCTGGGCGAGTGGCGGACTTACACAGGTCAGGGCCAAAGGTTCCACCGAGGTTTTAAGTGTAGATTGCAGCATCAAATGTGTCCACAAAGAAGACGCAGAATGAAAGCATTCTTAGAGTGGAAGCAGAGCTTCTCTGAAGAAACAAAGGTATCTGCTTCCAGTAATTGCTAGTTTTGCTTTTCTGCTGCTCTGTACTGTTGAATATAAAAATAGCATGTGTAAGTAGCCTACTGTCACAGAAAAGTAGCTCAGATGAACTTGCTGGTTTACATTTACTTATAATTAAAGACAAACAAATTGATGCTGTGCATTCGCAGCGACAAATGAATGGGATTCATTTTATTCTTGTGAGGTGGATGAGGGTGGGGGTAAGATCAAAACAAAATGTGCCACATTAGCAATGCGTGTGTGTGTGTGTGTGTGTGTGTGTTTGCCTCTGTATGTGTGGGTGGGTGTCTGCACACGGTGTCACTAAGCATTCTTGTCAGAAATCTGACCTTTTACGCCATACATAATTAAGGAGGGACTTTTTGTTTATTTTCTTTAGCAGCTTGCCGAGTCAAAGCCAGTATAATTAGATCACCAATTACCATTTAATTAATTTCAGTCTGAAGTCTCATTTTGTCTAGGCACTGGAGTGAGCCCAAATGGTGAGGCAAACAAAGGCAAGGCTATTACCAGCCTGTCTGGCCTATTGTTGAAGCCTCTCTGTGTTTATGGCCAGGGAATATGGATGAAACATGAAACAAAGCCTGCTAATCCACAGGAAGAGAAGTCAACACCACAGCCCCATTCTATTGATAGCATTGTGTCGAAAACACGCAAACCCAAGTGTAATTTATTTTGTTCATGATTTAGAATAACACGTCTTCAGCTTCTGTTGGTGAGGATGTAGTCCACATTCATGCATCCATCCAGAAATCCAAATTATTTGGGCAGACTCTGCCAAAAAGGCAGAGTTCAGCCTTGCAAACATAAATACACATTGTGAGGATGTGGACACGAGTCTGTTAAAATAGGAGATTCAAACAACACAAATGTCACTGGTTTTGC
>VVHJ01063741.1:5194-15496 GCA_015107715.1 Tylochromis polylepis
ACATGATTATTATTATTAGCTAGCAGGTTGTAATGCAGCCTTCAGTAATAGTAATAAATCACACAGCAATAGTACATTGAAGATACTGAGTGGTACATAACCCAGGTAGCTACCACAACTAAAAGAAGGTAGTTGTAGTTGGCTAACATTAGTTTTTAAAAAAGAACTTCCTTCCAGATGTTTGTTTAGGTTGGAGTCTTTTGACATTGAGAGCAGCTTGGTTGCTGGCAAACAGAGTTTGCATTGCACGGTCAGATTTCGCCCATCCCTTTGTTCTTTAAATGTGAAGTGGTGTTGGAATTTCCAAGTAAGAAATGCATTCCTGCCTGTGCACTGCTGGCTCTGTTGTGCTGGCTCCGGGTCCACTGTGTAACTGATGCCACCAACATTAACAGGACGCTTGCATTAGAGCCTCTTATTGCATGTTTTGTTTGGGTTTCTGGCAATGCGTGGAATTACCAAAATTAGAGAGGGGATAGCCTAACAACATATGAAAAAGGAAAAGACTGCCGTGTGATCCATTTATTTCAAGAAAGTAACCGTATTCTAATTATCACCTATTTAAACGATAACTGTAACGGAATACAGTTACTCATATTTTGTATTTTAAATACGTAACGCAGGTACATGTATACCGTTACTCCCCAACACTGTTGACAAACATTGTCAAGCTAGTCTCCAAGCTGTAGTTGAACTGTGAAAAGTTTGATGCAAACTGGAAATGGAGAAGATTTACCCTTAAAGTAAAAGTTGATAAAAGGTGGAACATTTATTTTGAAGGTCAACCTTCTCTGTTTGTGGTTTATGTCACACTTTTTCAAGTTTTACTACCACTGGGCGAGTATTTGGAGACAAACTTGAAAAACTACAGGCAGCCATAACATTTAAAGCAATAACTAGGTGGTTTTTGGTGTAGCACCTTCTTTGCATCCAATTTTATCCATTGAGAGCAAGAAACCTCCAGGAACCACTCCCAAGCAGACAGGGAATCCACATTTTTCCTAACATACCCGATATCGCGGCGAGCTCTTGACTCTCTGATGTCATAATGTCATATTAGAAACCTCAACAACTTCCCAAAAATAAAGTTTTCTTAAAAGCATATGTACAGAGACATAATACAATTACTTTAAATCATTCTGAGTAAAACATTTCTATTCCACAAATTTTTAAATGTGGAGCAACACCTCAACAAAGACCTTTGCAGTCAGATTTATGTTGGAAAATTTTCAAATTGAATGTCCGTGTAACTACTGTTAACATTTAAATTGGCTCTACCCCCACATTCTAGATGGATAAATTATTGCGATGGATTAGAGGACTGAAAGATTACAAACTTTAGCATGCAATGTAGATAAAATCTAGAATTTGGATTAAAATTATAATTTATTTTGTTGTGAGTACAATGGTGACATATCATTTTAGGTTTATATGTCAAACATGCTTGATGACTCCTGGCTGCTTATTGGCACTGAACAGGTAGCATAACATTTAATACACTTTTCCTGAGTGCAGCTCCCTGCCTAAACTGAAATTGATGCTATAGAAGCAGTGAGACTGAATTACAACAGTAAGGTTGGGGCTGGACAGCTAAACAATGGAATGACACTCACTATAAGGCTGGGAAGCTGCAACGTTTGCATAATAATTCTCCATAGGCTTTACATTATGAACAACACCTTTCACAAAGCCACATCCTCATATGACATATTGTTGGTATAGAAATATTAGTGCCTTCTTTAAACTTCCAGTTCTGCTTGATTTAGATAAGAATGGTAGAAGGAAGTTGGTTTTATTAATACAATGCAGGTGTCAAAGTAACACTAGAAGGAGAACAGCTTGTGCATCTGCTTACTGTGCAGCCAAGCAAAGTATTAATCATGTCACTCCCCATCATACCTTGTGAGACCTCATTCTGATCTTGTGCTGCAAAGTCTTCAGTGCATTTATGAGTATTTAAGCAGGAGTGAGAAGATGTGAGACTGGGTTGCTGGTTACCATTCTGTTTGAACATGAATGATTTCTGATGCTTAATTAAAAAGCAACCCTGAAAATGTGGAACATATTGTCCCATGACGTCTTGCTTCAGTCTACCAATGAATTCTTTTTAAAGACACAATTTGCTGGAGTTGAAAATATAGCACATGGAAACAAAAGCAGGTGCAGTAGATATATGGGGAAGGCAAGAGAAGAGGAGATTATATCGGTGTCCCCTGTCTCTCCACATCAGAGAACAGCTTGTTCCACACCTCTGTTATCTCTCACAATCCTTCATATTAACTTTGGTCATCCTTTAGGTTCTCTTTGATCTTACGTGCTAGGCAAAGCTGGAAAGACAAAGATATTACTGTACAAAAGTTTTGGGAAAAAAATGTACAATCTAACAATTTTCACAATTACATAACAGTAAAGTCCTTACAGCAAGCTTTGTCAGCTTGAAACAGTTTTCTTACTGAGTGCCTGCAATAATCTACAAAAAATCTTTCATACTATAAGGAGATATTGCTATTCTGTGCTTTAAAAAATGTAAGCTTTACAACATAATACTGTACACTGTGTTGTTGCCATAATACAATTTTTTAAACACTACATAGCTAAAAAAAAAACCCTACACTTTCTAATGCTGAATGTTTGCATGTGCCCTATGTTTAATTTGCATGTCTTTGTGAAAGTTTTCTGAATTCACTGTTTCTTGTTTTTCTTGAGCACATTTTGTCAATATTTACTTTCTCCTTAAATGCAAATTTAAGGTACTGATGCTGCATTCAACATTCTGTCAAACAGCCTGAAGAAGAGGCACTCTTGGTCATGGTATCTTAGACCTTAATGTTTTAAATATCACAAACCCAAAACAGTCAGTCTTAACAATAATGGAATTACAATTACAAAACTTTTAAATTATTGATTTGAGTTTAGACATTTACATTCCTCCAGCATGGAGCTGTCCATGATGAGCTGTTCATGAACGTATGCCTCCCTGTGTTCCTACATTACACCCACTTATTAATTACATTGCACTGACTGAGTGCCTAATGAGGTTGTTGGCCCTGATGCAACATGATTTTGCACAGATGAACTGTGTGTGAATTCAAGCACCAGAGCAGGACTTAGTCAATCATAATAATAAATAAAAAAAAATATTGTACTTTTAGTTTGCACAATAGCTTACTGTCACTATTTGTTTCCTCAAAGACACTGGCATGTCTCGTATTCAGACATATTCACAAAGAGTGGTACACCTCTGTACATATTTCTACAGCAAACAAAACAAACAAAAACACTTTGGCCTTATCCAGTTATTCCCCAAGTGTCTGGACAATCACAGATTTATTTTTTATTTATACATTTTTCATTTTGCCTGTACACCACCATAGTCAATTTTACATAAAAAATGTGATTATTTTTAGCTGTAATTCAAGGCATTTATCAGAGGTGCTGCAGTAACTGTTCAGGAATTACTGCTGTTTTTGCACATAATTCCCAATTTTCTAAGGCTCAAAAGTAATTTGACAAACTAATGTAATTTTAAACCCAAGGATTGGTTTTAATACTTGGATGAAAGTCCTTTGCAGCCAGTTACTTGAGAACTCAGCAAATACCGGGCTTCCTTTACTGATGCTACTCCAGACCTTTACTGCAGCCACCTGCTGCTTGTTTGTAGGTTTCTCTGCCTTCAGTTTTGTCTTAACCAACTGAAACACATGCTCTGTTGGGCTGACATCAGGTAACTGACTTGGCAGCTGAAGAACTGAGAAACTTGGGTTGCTTTTGCAGCAGACACATCATCAATAAACACTAGTGGTCCAGTTCCTCTGGCAGCCATACATAATATTATATAGCCATAACACTACCTCCACTATGTGTGACATATGCTTCAGATCATAAGCTGTTTCTTTCCTTCTCCATGCTTTTCTCTTCCCGTCATTCTGGTACAAGTTTGACTTGGTTTTATTTCGCCAAAGAATAGTGGTTTTTGTCTTGTTTCCATTGCACTTTGATTGTACAGTCTGACAAGGAAGCAACTACTGGTGGCTTGTGGATGTTCTTGACAAGATGTTATGAAACTGTTTTTCTTAACAAATGAAATTATTTTCTGGTGACCTTCTTTACTTGTCTTCTTTTGGTATATCTAAGCCGAACAGTCAAATTATTCTTTTTGGACTTTGTGGCCTCTTCTATCTTTCTCTAGGTTAGGTTTGGTTCATGCTGTCTTTTTATCAAGCTCATATTGAGACTTACAGTCAACATCTACCAAATGCAAGTGATCATTTATCTGCTTAATTGATGATGAAATAAAAAAAAGGGCACAGACCTCGCCTGGCCATGAAACTACTTATGAGATACTTGTCTGATTACTTTTGAACCTCTGAAAATTAGGGACTATGTATCAAAAATGGCTGTAACTCCATAACAGTTTAAACAATACTTTTGTAAATCTACTTGAATTAAAACTGAAAGTCTGCACTTCAATCATATCTTGATTATTTAATTGAAAATTCACTGTGGTGGTGTAAAGAGGCAAAAATGCAAAACTGTTATTTTTCAAAGTGTTACGGATGCGACTTTATAATACAGAAAACAGCCAGGATTACTTTGTATTTGAAGACCTGTTTAGTGACAGTTGTGTAAGACCTGCGTGTGCAAATTTAGCAGTTCTCACAGGAAGACTTTTTGTTATGAATCTTTCTCAAGTGGAAAATCTGCTTGTTTTCCAGCAGTGTTATATTAGCTTTCTGTGAGGTAATATAGCGGAAAATGCTTCAGTTGGGGAAAGCCTAGGGCTGCCTGTCTGTCTGACAGAGGCTAGTAACTGTCAAGTTAAATTAATATCATAACTGAAAATTTTGCATGACAAGCCTATCTTATCACACAGTAAGGACAGACATGAACCAGTTTCAAAATACAGTGATTATGGGTACTTCAAGTTGTTCTACACATTATAGTTACAGCGGTAACATCACATACATTTCAGATGCATTCTGTTTAGTTTAATCTTTAAAAAAAATGCACTCTGTGTATAATTGCCATGGTGTAGATGTCTCAGTTACAATTAGCCCAAACTAAAAGGGAAATGCTTTATGTGACAAAATTCACTGTTGCCAATATGAAGAAACTATAACTTTCAGCCAAAAAGGACAAAGTATTTGTTTTTATTGGAAGGACAAAAAAACCAACCAAACAAAAAAACACTGAGAATTTTCACTGCTGTGATTTTACAGGAAAGTCAACATTATTTTTTTTTCTAAAGAAAGGTAAACTTTCAGAATAGACAAAAGCAAATAAAAGATACACTTCATTGCATAACTACAGGTGCAGTGGATATTGTATCCATTAGCAGAGGAGACAATATCAAATCCTCTAAGATTTTCTGTGTTTAGTGAAGTGTTTCAACACAGAATACCCAAATGTATCAGTCTCATACGCATTTTATGCTGTGGGCAAACCAAGCTTTGTGAATATTTCAGTGTCCTGTTACGCTTCAGTGTTGTATTTGTCAGGTTCTCAGACAGACGGTTTCTGGTTGAAACTTTCAGAGTCACGGTGGAATTTCCAGTTGCTCTTCAAGGTCCCTGGAGCTCTCAATTCCCTGTTTTCCTCCAGATTTGCACCACCTTATTATATATGGGTCTTGAAGGCAACAGGGAACAAAGTTTGACAGGGGAAAGGAATGACTGGCAGCTATGTTCTTCTTACCTCCCCCAGCTCTCCTACTTTTTTCTTTTAGTTACTCCTCCAAGCTCTTCTCTTTCGGTCTTCTCTCCTCTTTATTCTTCATCTCTCTTCAGTAGCCTATTTGAATTTAATTGTCTCTTTGCACACTTGGCTTTGCCCTCTCCCTTTCTTTTGTCCTCTCTTTAGTGCTTACTCCCACCTTACTCCCATTTCTCATATTCTCTCTCTTGGTCTATACTGTCCTTCATGGGCAATTTACCAAGAGTGACATCCATTCACCTTTCAGCCCTGGAACGTTCAACACCATTTTTAACACAGAAACCTCAAAGGTGGAAAACCCAGAGAAGGAAAGAATGGAAGAGAACTAGAAAGCAAGAATGAAAGAGTTTGAACTCAAAAGCATTAAATTTGGTTTTGCAGGGTGGACTGGAGAGATGGAGGTGTACGGTACCATGGAAGGTTATTTGTGTGCTCCTGTGACATGACTAGAATTGTGAAAAGTCTCTTGTGCCACATTCTGGGACTCAAGCACAGACCCTTGGTCTTAACAACCCTGTCATTCAAAATTTGGTCTATTAGACAGACTGGACTGAAAGTTCAGGTACACTTGCAGCCATTTCAATAACAGTCAACAGCCAAAGCTTTCTATATTTACGCTTTGAGGAAAAGTTTTTTTGTACCGTACTTAACACCTGGCGTGAAGACAGAAAGCATTGTCGTGGTAGTTTTTTTCATTCTTTATTTTTATACTAAATATCCTCATATTAAAATTGCAAGATTACATTTTATTTGGGCCAAAAAAAAAATATCAATAAATAGAACTCTTTTAAAGCTATGCATATTCATAATTATGGCACAATTGTAATTATCCCATTAATTCAACAATTAAAAAGGGAAATAACATCAGTAACTGTTACTATACATGAACTTAGTGATTTTTTTAATCCTTAATGAGTTACATAAAGAGCTCAAGTAAAAGGTCCTCATGGTATATTTCTACTGTACATGACACTAATGCCTGCATAAACAAATAATATGAGTGAGGTGACTGTTCTGCACTGATTTGCCACATGTGAAAAATATTCACTTTCTGAGTTGCCCCTACTGGTTTCAGCTTCAGTCTGCCCAGCCCTGTGAAAATTAGCTGGCTCTGCCACCGCTTACAAGGCTTAAGTAGATCCTGTTTGTAGCTTAAAGTCGCAAAACTACCTGTCAGATGCAATTATTTGTAAATCAGTATGCAAATGTTTCCTGATCTACTTAATGCATCAGCATGTTTAGTTTGACAAATGCTTGGCAGAATAAGTGATCGCAGCTTACGCCAAGCTAAGGCATAAATATTTATGGAAGCACCTGTAGCCAAGGAGAATGTTATACAGACTTAGTCAACTTTGCCTTTATTCGCACTTCAACTCCTTTAGCCTGCCGACTTATGACAAAACTTCTTTGTCATTTTGTCAGCCCAAAATTTCCTACATGGAACAATAAAAGGGTCATCTTTAACTTCCTTGTCAAGAAATCAGGCTTTCCTCTCAGACTATGTTAATCAGTTGCTTTTAGTTGTGCTATTTTTCAGATGCAGTTAAATTTAAACTGATGTTTGGATGCTGCAGGGAAAGAGCTGTACAATCAAATAAAACCAAAGGAAGGAAAAGATGTAACTAGGTGAGACAAGATAGCTCGAGACAAGACAGGGTGATGCAAAAACAGACGACGGGAAAGGACAGAACATGTGAGACGTGATGAAACTAGATGTACATTAGGATGATACCCCGGAAGGTAATGCTGAGGTAACATAAAAGTAATTTCTATATTAATGTTAATTGTCAAATACCAGCCAGGTTACATGACTTAAAACAATCAATTCAAAGATTACCATATAAACTAACAGATACCCTGCATGTATAATGGCCTGAAGGATATGTGTAGAGCATTGTTTTTGTTGCAGAAATGTGTTTTCAATCTTTGCTGTCTTGGTAATTACACTGATCTACTATCACCTGTTTTTGGCTAATCATGGTTATATTGTCTTCAGGATATATTAGTTTGGATGTGTAAAACATGCCTCTGCACATGGTCCAGTAGACAAGTGAGAGCTCTGTAATCAAACTGTATTATTGCAGCCCTCTAGAGTTATTAGGTCATTACCTAATACTTTCCCCATCTAATAGCTTTTCTCTTATCTTGTCTCCCTTTGCTTGTGTGTTCTATTTCATGTGACAAAAGCCTCGCTGTCTCTGTTTTCTTGCTCACCAAGACTTGCACACATCTGCCTTCTATCTACACACTAACACATATCCCAGGACAACGTGTTGAGGCAGACATTTGATGCTGATAACACTGGCACTGATGCTGGCTGTGTCAAAAATTAACGTATTCCATTTTGAGCTCTTGTAAACTCCAGATGGAAAGGTGTAGAAGGAATGACAACAATGATATTATTTCGTAAATGCCAATTTTCTTACAAAATCAAGTCTTGTGGTAGAAGTTTGGGCTTTTGGTTGTAATCCTCTAAATATAATGACACATATTTGGGTAGCAAGGAGCTACAGCAAGCAGGACAAACTGAATTTTACAAGGTTGGTTCTGGATTAGAAAAACCCAACCTAACCATAACCACCAATCAGAGCAGAATGTCCCTCCGGTTGCAGGCACTTTAATGTAATGTGCTCCTAGGTATGCTCATACACTCCAGAGGCCTGTACATTTCTCAGGAATAAAGACTTTGCAGTGAATTTGGATTACATACTATTCAGTGCATTGAGTTACTTATCAAAGAAAGACTGTATCACTAAGGAACGTATTCTAGAAATGCTCCAAAATCGTTAAACATGATCATTGCTTACATTCAAGATTATTTGAATAATGGCCAGTCGACCACCCACATAAGAATTCGAAATGTACCAAACTGAAGAAAACTGATCCTGTTGTGTAATCCTGCAGCAAAAACTGAAAGGTTTTAATGCTCTGGACTTTGACCAGCTAACTGTTGGGGATTAATAGTTTATGCTGTAACTTCTCAGCACTCAAAAGCTTCAGAGTTAAATGGACACCAACCAGAACTAGTTGGTCCATATTTAAAATGACAGAGAGAGAGACAGAGAGTGAGCGAGAAAGAGAGAGAGAGATAGCATTGTTTCATGAATTGTGACCCCATTTAATTGAGCAATGTACATCATTAAAACTCCTTTCAAATGTGGCTTCAAAGGGTTACAGGATTTTTACACAATCCACATTGACCAAACTAATGTAGCCGTGCATTAGCTCTTTTATTTAGCCATTTCTCCATACAATTCCAATGCTACACTCCACAGTTTAAGTTTGTGTGTTTTCAAGGCAACAATCTTGTCAAAACACACTGTCCTTCCCTCAGGCTCATGCCTGAGTCATTTTGTCACCTTGTGATGGACTTAGTAGGGAACCAGCAAGTCAGCAGGAGACACCATATTGTGATATCTTTTAGCTAAAGATGTGAAACATGGCATGATTTGATATAAATGTTCTTGTGTATCATGGGTTTGAGGTTATGGCATGTGGATCACTTCCTTGTCCAGCTGAGCTGATATACACTGACTGACACATTGTCCTCCACACTATTCCACCTCGCTCTTTTTGTCTCTGCCTAATGAAGTGTGAGCACTAATGACGTTCCCTAATACCCTTGACTTAGTGTCACTCCTCACTGCTCCTCTCTGAGAGGTTACTCCAGGTTTCGCCAGTGCTGTAAATTTACTTAAGCAGTGCATTAGCGTGTGTGTGTGTGTGTGTGTGTGTGTATGTGTGAGCATGCAGAAGCAAGCCTGTGTGACTACGTTGCTTCTTTTTTTGTCAAATAAGCACAAAAGTTTTGAAGTATTTGCTTGTCCGATGGCCCATGCATCAGAGTTGTCCTGCCCTGGTAAGTATTCCCTGTGGATGGAAGGCTTATTTAAAAATATAGGTGGATCAAAATCTGAATTTTAGCACAGGATAAGACAGTGTTATAAGTTGTTGAATAGACAGCTGATGCTTATAGTGCAGCTTGTTAGGTTTCAAAATGTTATGTCTTTGTGTATGATAATTAAGTCTTATTAGTGCAACTTCTATAGCGTTAAGTCTTCAGGTCAATTTCTGTACAACAATTTCATTTCTGTGAAGCTTTTTCCTCAGAGCAATGTAAGAGCCACAGAAAAGTCATCTTCTCTGCAGGTTTTCTATTTTTATTTCTGGTTTTCATCACACGTTTAAGTTTTACTACCACTTGGGCAGGTATTTTGTGAGTGTTTGCAGACAAGTAGGCAGATTATTGGTGACCAAGGCAACCTGCTAGTGAACAAAGCAAGGAGGTTTGCAACCAATTCCATGCTAATGACTCACAAAAAAACCCTTACCAACTCATCACACAATATTTTTTAGTTGCCAGATGGTTGTGGACATGTCTGTATTCCTGTGTGAATGAGGAGTAACTTAGCTAAGTGTCCCTGCACATCTAAAACACTTAGCTCCATTTTCAGCAAGCTACGAAACATAAAATCTTTGATTAGTTTGTAAAATGCTAAGTGGTAACCTTCTTACATTGTTCTGAAACCAATCAGAAAGGTGCAAATGTAAAAAAAAAAAAAAAAAAAAAAAAAAATTTTTTAAAGTAGT
>VVHJ01063746.1:1521-14838 GCA_015107715.1 Tylochromis polylepis
GTGGCTGGGGAGAGGGAGGTCTGAGCTTCTCTGCTTAGGCTGCTACCCCCGCGACCTGGCCCCGAATAAGTGGAAGAAGACGGATGGATGGATGGAAATGAATTTTCAGACATAAATTTAGAACAGAAAGTAAAGAAATTTGTGTTTGTTTGATATTTTCTTTGTTGTAACAGCGCTTCTTCTAATTTATTAATTTTACAAACTGGGGCCTCAGTAGCATGTGGAAGAACCATACACAGTCACAACAGCCTGGAATCTCCTCCTCATGCTGGTCACCAGCTTGGTCACACACTGCTGTAGGATGGCATCCCATTCTTCAACCAGCGTTTGTCGCAAGTCAGCCAGTGTGGTTATGTTGGTCACTCTGGCATGAACAGCACGCCCAGGCTGATCTCACAAGTGTTCATTGGGGTTCAGTTCAGGACTGCAGGTAGGCCATTCTATCCTCTCAAGTCCCAAATTCTGGAGGTAGTGTCTGAGTTTTTCCCTTCACTGTGGAGATATGGGATCGCCACTGGTTGCAGAATCTCAGCTCGATATCTGCCTGCATTGAGATTGCCTCCACTGATGACAAGTCTTGTTTTTCCAGTGAGGGCGATGCCATCCCACACCATCATACTGCCTTCAACAAAAGCTGTTACCCTAGCAGCAATCAACATAGTGTTCACTGCATCTTCTCCACACTTTGACCCTACAATCATATTGCTGAAAAAAATCTGGACTACTTTTATGAACATAAAGTTCCCCTACACGTTCAGATTCCAGTGCACATGTAGCACAATCAGGCCTGACGGTGAAGGAAAGTCATGCCAGGCCTCTTGGCGTCAATATGAGAGATTGGCTGTGTGCAGTCTGTTCCGGATTGTCTGTGTAGAGAGCCGTCGGCCATATCAAGCTGCAAACCTTGACTTAAAAATCTGTAGAAGACTACCTATGCTTCACAAGTGCTGGTAGGGTGAGGAAACAGTCTTTTTGTGGTGTCATCTTCTTGAGATGCCCACTTCGCAGCCTGTTTCTGATATGTACCGTTATATGGAACTTGGCACTCCAACTTGGAGACGGTACTAGGCCTCACCCCAAATAATGCTGCAACTTGGTTTTGTGGAACACCAGCTTAAAGTTGCCCTATGGCATGGACACACTATCCAGATCAATCAAACGTGGCATGCCTGGAGCAGACACCGACTGACTGCTGCAGCAGGGTCCATGCTCACAGGTGCTGCCAATCAGACATTTGATTATCAGCACCTGGTATAGCAGAAGCTCAAAGTAAGAGTCAATAACAGACTAAGCTGTTTGGCACTGGCACAGAAGATCTGGCAAGTTTTTCATGGGTACAACTCACACACTCTGCAGCTCAACCCACAAATGTATTTTCCTTATAAATGTGACACCATTTAAGGGGACATAAAAAAGATTTCCAAGATTTATTGCCAAGAAGTATTGTTAAAACAAAGAAATAATCGACCAAACACAAATGTCTTTACTGTCATATAATCAAGGTAGGGATATATGCTGCTTTAAACTGTTTGAACTGAATATGGCATTGAGTGTATGCCAGAGTGATGTTGTTCAGGTGGCTGAGACTCTGCATGTTCAGCACACACTTATTTAGTGACACGTGGATGCCCATCTATTAAATTCCTCCCTCACAACAAAAACATTTGATATAATGCACATGGCTGTTTTCTGTATTTTAGGTTAACCAGATAATGGAAGCAAATATAAGCATGGAATTTATAGCAACATCCATCGATCAAATAGGAATATTGCATGTTTCTTGTGAATCATTTTTAAATCCAATTGCCTGTTCCTGTAATATTACGTGTAATGTATGTAATGTAATATTTCAGGCCTGCTTATTAAACAAAATGACTGGATGTGCATCAGTTAGTGAGGGTGGTCTGGTCTATTGATATATACTTAGGTGTCAAAATTAATCTTTAAATGTTATTGGCTAGTTCATCAAATGTAGTCTTTATGTGGAAAGAGTTAAGGAATTTTAAAGATCCACGTAGCAGACTAGATGGACTGCCAAATCAAGCTGGGCTAAACTTCATCTGACGTGCTCATGCTGGTACAGGCAGAACACAGTGTAGCCCAGCTTCCCAGTAGCTTCCACAAAAACAGTCATTAACCTTACCTTGGAGCAAGCAGCTGGCCTGTGACCCTCAAACACAATTCTGAACATCTATTCACACAATGCTGGTGGAGAATCAACAACGAGCACATTCACATTCCTACTAATTCCGTCCCCTAGAACAACCTCTTATTATTATATTCGGCTCTCCTTTTTCTTTGTCCTCGTACACCAGCAATGCGCCGTGCACGCAGACCGTACAAAAGCAGCCCCACAGCCAGGTGTGTGACTCTGTGGGGGTTAGCTCTACAAATCAGTGAGCCAGTTGCATGGCATCATGTCTCCTGCAGTGCCCCAACCATTTCCTGTTTCTCCTGTCCTTCATCTGCCAGCAGGTGATCCCAGTCTGCTTCAGTTGTTTTTTTGTTTTTTTTTCTTATGCAGTATGTAAAGAACACACAACAATAAAAAACCATCTCAATCTGAGCCAGTGTTTCCTTAGAGATGTTCAGTGGCACCGAGGGGTATCTAATCCATCTTTATTTTATTTTTTTGACATGTTAGCATCTACTCATACAACATCCAAAGTCAAATTCTCTTGTTCTCCTCACAAATCACAAGTTTAGGCCTTGACTCATAGAAAGTATGAGTGTGGCTGGTTAGCCTTATGACGCGATGTTCCTTTCCAGCCTGTCTCTCACTTGTCCTTTTATTTTTTTTAAATCTTGTGTTTCTTTCCACCAAAGTATTTAATATGTGCCTTGGGGGTGAGTGGTAGCCAATATGTTTACCTTGGCTCTCGCAGCCACTGACACACAACAGTGTACTCATGGGTTTGTCATCATGTAGACACTCAAGAGGATTATACAAAGACAGAAACAAGCTAGTTTTATCAGCTTCAGCCTGACAAGAGAGCACGAGTACACACAAACGCACACACACACACACACACACACACACACACACACACACACACACACACACACACACACACATGCGCACACACTAAAAAAACTAATCTCACAGCAAGAAAACACACACACAAATTTGAGCTCTTTTCCTCTATCTCCTACTCTCCTCCAAGCTGCTTCAATTCACTGCACTTATATCTGGAGGAATTAGCTCCCTGCGTGTTGTCTTTCATGCTGTGTAAGGTACACAAAAATGCTTTTCTCTTCAAAGAGAAAGTTTCTCTACTTCTTAATTGATAATCCTGCTCTTGACATGTTGGTTTTCCAGGCTGGGTTTTGTTCCCAGGACAACAAAAGCATGCATGCATCCTCTGATGCTCTTTTTCTGCTGTTGTTCCATATTGTATGGCTATGTCTATTTTAGTAGAAGCCCCTGCGGGTTGTTCCACAATCATGGAGGATAATTATTAAGGAGTCATGCGCATACACACTTGTTTGTATCAATATTGCTTCTCGGGACCTTAACTTTACCTCTATCTATCACATTGCAACGAGACCCTTACCTAACAGAAAATTCTAACTTTTATATATTATAATCTAACCAATATATCCAGAGGATTCTCTTTTCCCTGTCAAGAAATTTTGGTTCTCCTAACAGCAGAAATACTAGAACACACACACACACATGCACAGAGCCACAGCGAGTTCTCCCCTTTGCGATAACTCCTACAAAACGCCTGTCATCCTTACTCAGTCATACACGAGCGGGGAGTCAGCGCAAGCCGATGGATCAATTTAGTAGAGAAAAGCTGTGGCATTCTTCAAATGTAATGGGCTTTGATGTCGACGCTGAGCTGCATTACAGAACCTCACTGAAGCCAGTGAAACCTCTTTATCTGTCTGTTTCCTATGCAGAGGATGTCTGCAGGAAATATACCTCACTTCTGCTGCACAGTTGCTTTTTTCCCCTTCTTATTATTGTTCAAAGACATCTACATTCATCTTCTTGTATTAACACCTCTGTATTGGAGAATCTCACGGTGACCCAATTTTTGGGGACGTGATCAGTTTGGGACTGAGATTATAATGAGAAAAATAAAATACAATAACAGTCTTGTGACGCCTTCCTCGTTTATGAAGTGTGACTCCACGCCTTATTCTTTAACAGGTACAGACTGCCCCCTGGTGGAACTTTGATTCATCACATATATTTAGGCTATTGCAGGTTTACAGTTTATGTAAAACAAACAAAACAAAAAAAAACATTTGTTAACATATATTTGATTGCGCTGCTGCAGTCACTTCCTCCAATTCAACACATAAGGTCTGGGTTGGATTAAAAATAACCAACTTTGAATTATGCACTATTAAAAAAAGAAATGCCTGAAGGTTATGAGTCATCATAACCCATGCAATTTCTTTAGAGCTGGTGTAGTTAATCTAGAAATAGCTTCCAATTGGACATTCACAGGGAATACCCATTCAACCTCTTCTAATTTAAATTTCTATCCACAAGAGGAAATCATAGACTCCTTTCACACTGCCGCAGCTGCAGCACTTCACAGTTCTCTCGGTAATTATAACAGTTTCCCTGCCAAAGTGTGTTATTATCAGTATGTGAGGCATGTTTCGCTCCCATCAATTCTTCCTATGTGTCGGTTTCTGTCATGCTGTGAATTGTAATAGACCCTGGCACTCCCATTTGGCGTGAAATGTAGCCAGAAAAATTGGCAGCGTGACATTCAAATCACTCAGACACAAAATTAAAAGAAGATAACGCAGAATGTGAGAATTTTTTATTTTTTATTTTATTTATAACAACATTTAAAAAGTTAAATCTGGGAGGGGAGAGGAAAGGGAGGGGCGGTGGGGGTGGGCAAGCAGGTAAGCAATATTCAGATCAAGATCATTCGCTGCTCTTGGCTTGAAGGTTGGAGGAATTTAAAAGCAAATCCGTCATCAGGCGGACATTGTTTTCGCTTTTGGCGGGTTTGCATGCACCCATTGCTAACAGAGTGGTACTAAAACAGGCATGTCTTCAGTTCACACGCAGCCCACAGACCACTGACCATCCAACCACAGCAGCCAACGTTTCCTGTAAGATCTGCAGCACATAGCAGGAACAAGTCGCCATGGCGCTTTTCACAGCCTTTTTATTTTTTCCTGAGCAGACAACAGTACAGCTCATTCTCATGGGCAACTGCTGCCAAGAACAGGTCGCTGATTATGCCTCATGTTAAGCATCAGAGACAGCGTGGATTCAGTGAAAACTGGTGTAACTGTGCTTGTGGGCATTTTCTGACAGTCCGGTAGCACCAGTGTCAATGAACAGCTGCCAGGGTATAAAAGGGGGGGCATGCATTAGCAGACGTTTGAAACTACCCAATGAATGGACACCAGCTAAACACTAAGATTACAAAGAGTTAGACTGTGATGAGTTGTTCTGTAAAAAAACATTGTGAACTGAATCTTACAGCGGCACAGGGTAAACTAACGTGAGATAGCTGGCTATGATCGACACAGATTATTATTCTATTCATGGAAATCTCTTCAAACAATAACACTGACAAACAGAAATATGCATGAGGTGTGAGGGACTGTAGGTGAGCATCAGAAAACAAAGCCCCATCAAAATGATTTCACTGCGCAAAAGTATTGGTCTGAAAAATTGAGTCAGGGAGGTGAAAAAAAAAATCACCTCTGTGGACATGGGATTAAATCCGTTTTCTGATTTGAGTTAGCTTTATTGTCTGGAAGCAGAAAACTGACTTTCCTGTTTTATTTTTGTAGATGTAGCACATCCATTGTCATCTCTGATTCTACCCTCATCTTCAGATTACCTCAAAACTCTCAACCGTGCACGTGAAATTGAAGAACAGCCTTTTTCTTTTGAGCCTAAGCTATATCTAAATGGTCTAGGTAGCGGGGTTTTGACTCTCTGTCATACAAACTGTATCTGTTAAGTGTGTTGCTGGTCTAATTCTTATTATTTAAAGTGATATGTTAGCCAACAGATGTTAGAAAAAAAAAGTTTGCTGCCCACCATACAAAAGGCATTAAAGGAATCAAGGCCTAGCTTCAGCGTCCATGATGTAGACAGACATAAAGACAATGACAAGTTGGCCAGCTATTTCTATAAAGCAGTTAACATAGAAATATCAATGGCACATGTATCAAATCAAATAAAAAATAAAAAAACAAAACACCCACTTAAGCCTGTAGTGTTTAGCAAATTAGCTCTGTTACTTTACAGCTTCAACATTCCATGGAATGTAGCGCTATAGCCAGAAAAGATTGCCCAGTTCATCATCAACGCCATGTTAAAAACTAAGACTTGCAGGTCTCCTGGTGGGTCAGCCCAGGCACTCAAAGGCACCACGACTTTGGCGCTAGATGGGCCAGAGTTAGGTGTCACCGCCTACACAGACTCTTGTTATAACCAAATGATTTTACAGCTGTCCCAGCACAGAACGTTTGCCGTGCACGTCAAACTTTACAGTAACTGTTATCAGTGCAGACAACACACCATATCTACTTTAAAAAAAAAAACAACAAGAAAAAGAAAAAGGAAAAGAAAGAAAACACCAACTGAAAAAAAATGGCATGTGACAAGAGTGACTTGTTATTTACACCTGACACACGTACATGCAGTGCTGTGCTGCTACTTGACCATCAGCATGCATAAGCCCAGGTTCTTAGCATAACGCAAACCTGCTGCTATCTCAATGCCATCATTTCGCTGAAGCATTTTTGCCACTCGATTAAAAAAAAACAAAAAAAACAGCAGCTTTTATTCTTTAAAAAGTGATACTCCAGTTGTTGCCATGTGAGAGTATAAATTACTGGATTATTGATCAGTGCTAAATAGGGATCTTAGAATATTCTTTAATAGTACAAACTTAGTCATAGACAATAGCATAGATGCAGTTAACATGCAGGCATTACAAACAGTGCTGTGTAGCACAGGACAATCACTGTGAATTTTCCCCAAAAAATATTTTGGCACATGAACTTTCACCCTGTGGAGGTGCATAGTCTTGCAAAAATATCTCTACAAATTAAGTGCAGATTACTGTTCATGCCTACTTTAAGTTCTCTTCCTTCTGAATCCAACAAGTGTGGCTGAAGTAGACCATATATGTATGTTTAACAGTTGGGCTGATGCTAATGCATGATTTTCTATGTGTAACAACTGGAGTAAAACAGTGACACCCAGTGTTAGTTTTCTGCAATTTTCCCCACAATTCATGATCAATCTTTGGTCAGCCCTGTAGTTCTCACTGGTACAGCACATACAGTGTGTGTGCAGAAGAATATTCTGGTGTAAGAAATATATGAAAAACTCAAAACAGCAAAAACCCGACTCTGACCAACTGGATTATGCTATAAAAATCACAAGCTTTTAGCTAGCGGTTAGGTGATCTGGCCTTCAGCTGTGACTCGAGTACAGTCCCTAAAAACGATACAGGATAGTTCCAAACCCAAACTCAAACCTCAAAATGTGTTTTGTGTGCGTTTGTTTGATTTCACTCCATTTTTAATGTGTAGTGCGTAATATTGGTGTCAGCTAGCTGTGGTCTCAGTACCACTGTGCCAGAGGTTCTAGCTCTGAGAGAAGTACTCAAGGACAAGGCGCAGGTGTCCCAGGCGATCTTTGAGAGAGTTCAGGGACAGGACGGTGGTCTGATAGGCAGGGTCCAGCTGGAGGACAGACAGCAGCCACCAGCACCATCCTGGACCATTAGGCGAAGCCTAAAAGAGAAAGTTTCACATCTGTAATCATGAAAATACATTAAGTGGCATTCCAGTCCATTAACCCTGTGATGCTAATCAAAGCGTTAATCAAAAGATTTGCTTTAAATGTCTAAACTTAAATTCTCTCAGCTGATGTAAGCCATTTTTGTCTTTTCTATTGAAGGCCTGATATCAGTTTAAAATCTTACATATATTCCATATCTGCTCTCAGTTCTGTTATACATTAATTGAGCTCTAAGTATAAGTAAGTAACTAAGTAAGTAACTGAATAATACTGAATAATACTCTGGATAATTCTCTCTTCCATTACCATAAAATAATTTAAAGAGACTGAAAGAAAAAAGAAAAGCCCTTCTTTAAAGAAAAACTACTCAAAACCAACGTCTGAATATAAAAGCTGGACATAGCTGCAATTACATCACCTCACTGGTTAAAGACGTGCTGTGACAAAGCCTCAAAGTGTTTTTGCTATACCCATCAGCATTCTGGTGGGTGTTTTTTATTTATAAGATGGCGACAAAGAGAGAAGTGGATGTGATTGAGGAACAGAGGACACTCATTCAGCAGAGATTGGGCAGGTCCACCCTAAAGCTTGCCCTGCTTGCCCTCTTTTTTTAATCGAACAGGGAACATAATTTACCAAATGAATATTATTTTGCATCCAGTATGGCCTGAGACTTCCGACTGTTCAAGTGAATTGATCAGGAAGGTGTTTACTGAGGTCATACACCAGGAGCTTGAGGCTTTTATACAACCAGTGCTGGCTATTAGAAATAACGTTGGCTTAAAGCACATTCACAGTGACTTAACATTTCAGACCTGGAAGCGATGTCCATCTTTTATGTATAGTCTATGATCAACACTATAGGCTGAATATATAAAGATTCAGTCAATGTGAAGTAAACAGTAGTTTTCGCATGTTATTTGTAGTAAATTAACTTAAACATTACTATTACATACTAATCTGGGGTGCATGAAAACATTTACAAAGACAGATCAGAATACTAAACAATGAAAAAATAATGAATCTTTTTTTTTTTTTTTACATTCATGATAACACTTGTTCACTATTTGACATTTAAAAGGGTAAAGGCAGTGGTTTCTGAGCAGAGTGAGGGAAATGAGTTTTACAAAGGTTAATAGAGCAAACGTCGCACAAACCTGAATGTTGTCCTCCTTATCCGGCATGACACCATACTGTCTGTTGATCTGCTCACGGATGCGGCTGCTGAGGCGCTGGTACCAATCCTGGGCCTGCTGGTACACGCTGTCGTGTAGACGCTGCAGAAGCTCCAACTCACTCCCATCAACCTAAGACAAAGAGGATGCAACAATATTAACAATCACAAAGAGAGAGACAGAGAGAGAGAAATGCTTCTGTTTGTGATCTCTGAAACCCTCACCTTTATGTCCTCTAGATACTCTATATCAGCGGTGTGGTAGCCATCCCTTTGGCCTCTTTTCAGTACCCTGAATCTGCTGCCACCAATTGTTTCCACATAAGAACGTCCATCAGGCAAGAGCTCCAGATCAAGAATCTCCAGCATACAGCCATAGTCTGCAAATCTGACGCACACAAGATAAAAAGCAGTCTTTAGGTTCTACATATTAAAATACATCTAAATGCAATAATTAGAAAATTACGCAGGAAGAATATGAGGGGGTTGAGTAAAACTTGCTTTGAGACGGTAATGTACATAAACTAGTTTTGTTTTGTGCGTTTTCAAGACATTATTAGCTTGAAGGAACACAAGAACGTAACTGGAAACCATGTAAACCTGTAACTCAAAGATGAGGATAACGTCAAAATGAGTAAGGTCATCAAAGTCCCACCATGTCTGCTGTCTCCCTGCGAGAACATGGTATACCCAGCACAGACTGCATATATATCAGATGGATGAGATGGCTTAACATTAGTGTCTATAGTCTCTGGATACTGACTTGCATTTTGGGGCCAAGAGTCCAGTGGCCACTCAAGGAACTACAGATGTATTTTTTTTTTTATTTAGATTTTTTTTTTGTCCCCCGTCTGTGCTGGCTTTATTTTTCAGCCCTGGAGGTTGTGGCGTGATCTTTAAAGGCACGCTATTCAGAAGCAAATGAAAATGCACAGCAGATCTCATGGCAAACCTGTGACCATGTTGTTATTTTCCCATCCCCCTCAGGGTCACAGATCAGTGATTTAAACTTTGCCCCTGCGCTGTCTACTTGCAGTGCCCTGCTGACATTCCCATCAGGTTCCACCTAGCCTGTTGTGAGCTTCACAGTCAGGAAAATGTCAAACCCAAAATCTCTCTACACACACAGACAGCCTAGAGAAAATAATCATAAATTTCTATACACGTGCAATCATATAGGCCATTGTTCTCATCCCATCATAATCATAATTTGATGATGCTATGTGTAGAAATAGGTAAAAGATTTTGTTGCATACCCTCTGCCATGCTCATAGCTGCACATGCCAAACTTCTTGGTGCCGGTTTCCATGCAGCGGCGCATCATCAGCCGATAGCGAGGCTCAAACACATGCAGTGAGCAGGGCACTCCAGGGTAGGCCACAGTGCAGACAAATATAGGGATGTCCTTAGTGAGACTAGAAGAAAGAGAAAAGACCACAACTGTAAGGACAGCAGGCTATATTGTGGCAAAACAAATTATTAAAGTTGCGATGATAATAATTAGGTGTAGGCTGTGTCAGTGAAGCGCATACTTTGATAGTTCAGCCATCTCAGCATCGTGGACCTGTTTCCTCTCAGCCAAGTGGGAGGCAAAAAGTCGGGTCATGATGTCCTGAAGCAGAACTGTGGGGTTGTACTTCCTGTTTCTGAAGTACTGGAGATGAGAAGAAAGAAAAGATACTACAGTTCTGCTAAAAAACAACCAGTCTTGTAACCACTTTATTGATTTTGAGTGGTGATCACTCCACACCTCCCCACCTCTTCAAAGTTTGATTAAGAGTACTCCAGTGGCAGTAGTACAGCAATGTAAGTATGTGTCCTCGGTTCTGGGTGCAAGTATGCATACAATTTGTAAAAAGGTAAAACAGCAGCACAAGTAATTTCTGCTGAAGCCACACTTAAAATATAGATTTTTTTTTTTTTAAATATAGTACTTTTTTAAAGTATTGTCTCAGTTATACATACATCTACTGTCGAAAAACCCATGCAAAGAGCTGATATAACTGTGTGATTACTTTATTTCGGCTATTTTACTTTGCCTAGTCAGAAACGTTTCCTATAGGTATCATCTCATCATACCATTCATTAAAACTGACTTGAATCTGTGCTGGATCTCTTCAGTTTCAGTGTCATTTCTCAGCAGTCCCACATATAGCGACCGAAATGAGTGTTGTTCAAAAATTCCCTCAAGTTTTTCATCTTGGGCTGACAGACCAGCTGCACTGTATCCTCTACGTGTCTTTTTCTTATGGTCTGTTAGTATTTTTTGAATGCAAAACTTTACTTTTTTTTTTTTTTTACTTTTTTACTTCAGCCACAGTTAGTTTTATCAAGTAAAATGATATTCAGCAAAATTGCTAATTATTTCAGCCCACTTTCAAAGCATGATCACACCTGTGGAAACACTTTGGAAAGGTGTGCCTTTTCTTCCTTCTGCTTCAGACACTATTGTTTCAGTGTCTTCAGCCAGACCTTTGTTTGAATGGTACAGGTTTAAATGTGTTTCATTATAAACAGAGTGAAATGGGGATAACAAGAGTGTGCTAGCATGTTGTATGTTGCAGACTGCAGGTAACAAGCCAGAGCACACTGGTTTAGAATGATTCAGATTCACTGACACACGCACAGTACTAAGAACTAAATTGGCCAGCATATAGGCTTCATAAATCCAAAATTGATTTTGTGTGTGCTTAGTTTTCTTGCACAGGACAGGAACATTTCTATTAGTAAATGAGGCCCAGTATCTTTGTATACATTGTCACAAAAGTAGAGCATTGAAAAGATTCATGTCAGAGTGCCTGAGCTAAATCTGGCGCCTTAAGGCCACAATGTGGTAGCATTAACAAAGCTTTTATAATAATAAAAGTACTTTTTTACTTAAAGTGGAGCTGTTTGGCCTTCTTCCCATTGGGTTTAAATGCACTCAGTCTAGTTACCTCTTGCAGCGGCTGTTTGCAGAGTGGACAGCGGAGGTTGTGGTCTAGACTCCTCTCGATGCAGTTTTTGCAGAATGTGTGCCCACAAGGAGTTGTGACTGGCTCAAAAAATAACCTTTAGAGGACAGACATAACACAGTAGGCTGTTTATGCTATGTATGATTTAGCTGTTAAATCTGGTGAGTGTTGGCTTGTGTGCTAAACACTAACTAGACAGAGCAAGGAAAGTGAGATCAGCCAGATATATGACCCCGTTACAAACAGTGGTGCATTATTGATTGCAGCGAGCAGTCCAACACACTCACCTAATGCAGAGAGGGCACTCAAAGTCTGACACGGTGAGAACAACCATGCCGTTCTCTCTCTCATGATAACTTTCACCTAAGACTGAAAGAGAAAAGACACAAAAACTGATTCCCTTTAAAGATTTGCAGTGAGTTTGACCATTTGGAAAACAAGTCCCGATCATCGTGTAGTTTCAAACCATCTGCCGGGTGGGGGTGGGGGGTTTAGAAAGCCTTTTGCAGTTGCAAAAGACAAAAATGATTCCTACTGGGCATGCCGATGTTAAAGATGAGAGTCAAATCATAATAAATGCGAACACCAATGTGTTGACTTACACTTGCCGTGCCAGTCTTCTTTCCTCATCATCATCTCTTCATCCTCGTCAGCAGCGGGGAGGAAGGAAACCGCTTGGCAGAGGCTGAGGCAGCATTCAGTACCCGTGTCATGCTTCACCTTGAAGCAAGCAGATATTTGGTTTTATCTGTTAGGATTTATTTTTAGGCGCATAAGCTTCCCCACACTCACCTCATGGGAGGATCTTAAAACAGAGGAGATTTAAGGACTACGGCCATCTATTTGCAAATTCTGACACTCCTCATGGGTTTTTTAAAATTTTTTCCAAATCTTTAAAATGCATTTTCTAACTATATATGAAATGTTTACCTGATGTGTTTCTCTCCTCCCTTGTCCTTCTCCCTTATCTCCATGAGGATGTTTGAGGCCTTCAGCATGAACCGGCCCCTGCGAGCTGCCGAGGGTTGTAATAGGACAGGGCTCTTTTAGGTACTCGGACACTACCTGCAAAATGCAGGGCACCTCCTCCGGCACTGCCACTCCCTCTGCCTCCAGGATCTGCCATTTTAACAATAAAATCAATTTAAAAAGAAAATGTGCCATGATACCTCAAGGTTGGCTTCAAAGTGAAGTTTGGTTTCACTGCAAGAAGGCTGAATTGCGTGACAAAATGCAAATAAAGCTAAAATGAGGATGTGAACATTAATTTTCAGTATTTTGGGTAACACTTTATAATACAGCCTGAGACCAAGTCCCTGTAGAGCCTCTAATTAAATGGAATTTTAATGTATTTCATTTGAAATTAAAAAGTAATCATATTTATCTACAAATATTTTATGGTAGGTACATTAGTATAAAGGGGTAAAAAGTCAATTTTT
>VVHJ01063746.1:30621-42850 GCA_015107715.1 Tylochromis polylepis
AGTACACCTGACTTAAGTTCAGTAGGCCCACTCTACGTCCAAAGTCTTTAAATAAAGCAATCACATGTTTTCTTTAGTTTCAAACCAAAAAATTACAAAAAACAACCAAAACCTGCAGTTCTGCTAATGTCCACTAGAGGCTGCCTCCAGCAGTGAGTCAGACCCCGCCCCATAGACTCTCATGTTAAAATGTCCAACTTAACAGCAGAAATAAACACATTACAGCCTGATACCTTCAGACAAAAACAGTATTTGTAGTGTCCCTGCCTACAGGGGGAGACTGCTTTTATAACTCATTTGTTTAAATTATTTCAAAGCTTCCAGCTTTTACTTTGAGCATTACCAACAATTACACTGTCTACTGCAGTATTTAACTATTTCAAGTATTTATCTGTTACTTTTAGCTGTTTAAACCCGACTAACCTCATTGATTCGCTTAAAACTATATTTATTTTCTAGTTAACTCGAGATTTATTTATTTTATTGCTGCCCAGTTTTCATGCCTGTGAAGTCACCACCATCACAATGGCTCAGTTCATACTTTTTTCTTCTTTTTTTTTTTTAAACACCCCCAGCAACCATCTACTCCAGAAACCAAAACACAAACAGACAAGGACAGAGAGGGAAGCAGAAATAACGACAGGCAGTGTGATGGGTCACATGGTGAGGACACCCCCACTCCCACCACCCGAATCACCAGAGTCCAAACACCGGAACGCTCATCTAGGACACACCCAGGCAGCGCTGGCAGCCAGCGAACAGAGCCGAAGCCCAGGAAGGACACCAGCTTTGCTGGTTGTCTCTCAGTTCAGTTTATTTATTGTTTTAAAAAGACTTGTGAAACAGTAGTATGACGTTGATTGGTCAACAAATAGTGGAGCATAATTACCAGATCTGTGCCACTTATAAGATAAAGCTCTCATAATTACATGATAGAAGGTTATAATTAGGAAAATATGAGGTATGGATGTGCTGTGTCGTAATTATGAGAAAACTTGTGTAAAAAATCAGAAAAATGTCTCCTAATTATGGCAAACCTTAAGACACAGAAGATCCACATTTATAGTGACACATATTTATATTTCTAAATATTTTTTGAGCTCATGAGAAACAAATAAACACAAGATACAAAAGTCATCACTCCGGGACGTTTTAGGTGTTTTACATGAAATATAGCAACACACTGCAGAATACTATTAGTTGATTATTTATTATGTGGATAATGGCTCAAAGAGATCTCTTTAAAAAGAGATTTTTAAGATGAAAATGGGGCAAACTACTTTGACAGTTCAACAAACCGCTACAAAAAACAAATCTCTTTTCATTGCAGTCAGTAAAAAGAAAATTAAAAAAATACAGACGTAGACAAAGTGAAACGAATTAATTTTTTTTTTTTTGAAGTTCCTCATCACCACCAAAAGCTAATCACTTGTTCCTTGGCTGATAGCCCAGCTTCCCACTAAACTGACATCTGGTGAGTTACTAACAAGCAGGCAGCTGAACTAAAGACAGAACTTGGAAGAGCTGAAGTGGAAAGAAACTCCATCTAATAGCATCTATGGTGGTGTCGACAGATGTGACATTTAAAACTGATCTAACCTGCTGTGTTCTTTGGACCAAAGTACAGCTGCGGCTGGTGAGAGCCTTTATTAGTTTTTGAGGTGATTTAGTCTGAATACTGTCCATCCTCTGTGGAACGTGAATGTCTGGAACTTTTATGACAGTCCATTGAAAAGCTGTTGACGTGTGTCACTCAAGAGTAAAAAGTGTCACACTCTAGAGAGGTGACAGACACATCAGCCGAGCTCCTTCTACTTTATTATCCTCGGAGGAACGGGCCCTTTCCTCTGTTTCTATTCTAGATTTCTATAAGAAAAAAAAGAAGGTTTTATTACCATTTTCCATTGTGCCATTAAAGACGAAGCTCCCGCTGAAGCCACATTTTCATTATAAGCTTTCAGCAGTCAGAAGAATATCAAGTTTTTGTAAAAGATGGCTGTAGCTGCCAAGCTCTTTGGTGTGTAAATTATGAGTTGTGAACCTAAGTTCCTGCCCAGGTTCCTTTTTTTATTTTTTGATAGGTTGGGTTTTGAATACCCGTTTTGATTCACTAATTTTGTGTTTAATTCTTTCTTAGACACTCCCATAAGGCTTTAAATTCTGGGACTCTCCACAATTTGCTCTTAGAACTGAAGAAGCTTCTCGGATGAGAGGTGAAACGTTTTCAAGAAACTTAGAGAAGTCCAGACGCTTTTCTTTCCAAGCTCCTTAGACTACCATGACCTGGATGAATGAGAACCTTCACAGACATATTTAATTCTTTCAGTTTTCTTTATACAACACCAAATCACAACAACAGTCGCCTCAAGGCGCTTTATATTGTAAGGTAGCCCCAATAATATATACAGAGAAAAACCCAACAATCATATGACCCCCTATGAGCAAGAACTTTGGCGACAGTGGGAAGGAAAAACTCCCTTTTAACAGGAAGAAACCTCCGGCAGAACCAGGCTCAGGGAGGGGCGGCCATCTGCCACGACCGGTTGGGGTGAGAGAATATTCTTTGCATATTAAATTCTTGCTCCCTGCGTTTCTGCTTAGTTTTAGTTCACGCTCTGATCTCTGGTTACTTTCGCCAGCATCTTGTTGCTCACCTGTTTGTCGTCTCAGTGACTCTGTGTATTTATATCACGTCTTTTCCCGGTGTGCTTTCTGTTTTCTCCCTGGAGTTTTTGCATTTCTGTTACTTTTCTTTGTTGATTTGATGCAATTGATTTAGCTTTCAACCTAATAAAAAGGCTGTTCTTGTTTTTTTGCTTTTTTTTAAGTTCTTAACTTATGCAGGATCTAATAAGAGTAACTTTTGAAGCTGAAACTGAGGTCAATGTGGAACTACCTTCAAACATGTGAGCCCAGCAGGACGAGACTCTACTAGTTCTTAAAATAAGTCGGATTGTTTAGAAGTTGATGGAAAGCTGGTTCATAATTCTCACTCAATTCGTGAGCTTAATAAACACGTTTGTGAATTTATGGCCATAGATGCTGATTTCACGTCTTTTTAAATTTAACATGATGTTCATTTGATAACTTTGTCCACACAGGTGAAAAAGAATGACAAAGCAGATGATGTGTTAGGAAGGACATATGCTGTATGCACAGCTTAAACACCTTAAATGTTGACTTTTGGTTTCATACACAGTTGAAACTCTGCACTTTCAGGTAAAGCTCCTCTGATTAACCCACCGCAACATCACATTTAACTTCCAGCTTTGTTTTGGCTCTTTATGCTTCTGACTTGATGTTGTGACTGACCTCAGCCACAGGTAGCAGCGTAGTGCCGGTTCGATTCCCTCTTAGACTCTCTCGCCATTAAAGTTCAGAAATGTTTGACACTTGAAACGCGCTGCCTAGGCCAGCTTTGACAAATGCTGTAAACCTCAGCGATGACAAACAGCCCGAGCCCGGTGTCACAGCTGCCTGGTCCACTTTTTGCTGTGACAAAGTGATCCGGTTAGGCCCCGGCATCGCCCAGCGCAGGAAGCCCTTAACCACAGAAGAAGAGCAGAGTGGAGCTGAGAAAAAAATGTGGTGTCAAGACATTAAACGGGGAGAGCAGAGCAACGGGGGGCTTTAAAGATGACGATTCTTTATCCCTAAATTGTTTTGAGAGCCTCGTGCCAGCCAGGTCATGAATCAGCCTGTCCAGCGGTCCTTCTGGCGTTCCTGGGGATGACTGCGGGGGCGGCAGGGGCCGTGACAGGTGAGCTGTCCCTGCTGCTTGAGCATCACCCCCTCTTCATCATTTTACATTTAATCGAAGCTGCCACCTGTCCCGACTCTCAGCACCGCTTCCTGCCTTCCCTTTCATCCGTCTCTCAGAGCTGGAGTAGCCGAGGAAGAGCAGGAAGAGGAGGAGGAGGGGGGCAGAAAAAACAGGAGCTTCATCCCCTGTGATGGTTTGTGGTGATCAGGTGTAGCAGCGCTGAGCAGGACTATCAGTCTACCTGCCAAAACACTGAGCTGTGAGCCCCATCCATCAGGAGGAGATGATCCCGGTCAATCCACATCATCCTCTTCACTCCCACGTCTCAAACAAGCAGCCACAGCTGGAAGGAAAATTTGAACACCTGATGATACGATGTCTCACTTTTCTCTTCAGATGAGGCAGAATTGAATCCAAAGATTTGAGTTATTTACCGTCCGGTTAACAATTTATGAGTAAATCAAATTTGTTTTATCGGTCTTAATATGGCTTTTATTTATATTTAAGAAATACAGCGTTTGACCCAGAGTGCTTCCCAGTGTTTTAGGATACATTTTAAAAAAACATGGAATAGATAAAAAAAACTAAATAAATAAATAAAACTTTTTTTTTTAAAGTGTGATTAAACAGCAAAAAAAAGAAAAAAAAAAAAAAAAAAAGGTGCACACACCTGACATTCAGAGCTCCTGTTTAAGAGGGGCAGCCAATCAGGAGACAACTGCTTTAAAGGGGGCGGAACTAAACACCTTGTTTCAGTCAGTGGATCCGAGTGTCTATACCAACATCATGGTTTGGTATGAGGTGTGTATCATGCAAACAAACTTTAATAAAGTCCAAGAATAAAAATATGGAGCTGGAAACGAGTAGAACAAGTTCACTTTAAATTATAATAAGAAGTCAGACTTACAGTTGAGGAAAACATGATGTCACACATGTAGCACGAGGGCAGTTTAATAGGTATTGAGAACAAAATGCATAGAAAATTGGTTAACATTAATGCAATTAACCCAGACCCCAGACGATTAATCTTGATGAATAGCGTTCTTGTTGGCCCAGTTCTGCTAATTTGACAGAAATAGATGCAAGGAGCAAAAGCCACACAGCTACAGACAGCATGCTCTTACCGGGCGGCACAATAGCAGTAAGATTTGAGTCTCATAGATCCATCCAGCCATCCATCTCTCTCATCTGTTCATGCAGCTTCCCCAGCAATTCCACATTCTCACATTACACTACACCAATTAGCCTAACAAGCATGTCTTTACTCTGATTCTTATTTAATTTTTCACCATTCTGAGGCTCAATTGTGCTCAGGCTTTCAAAAGCTGAACAGAAGAAGCTGGAAAATGTAGCCTGGTCTGATGACTGTTCGTGCAGAGGATAGGCGTTGCTATGGTGTGGAGAATGATGTACTGGCACCTTTTAGGCTCCTTAATACCAGTCAATCATGGTTTGAAAGCCTCTGTCAGTCTGAGTGTTGTTGCTCACCGAAACTTGTCCAAACTCATTGTCTCATTCCCAGTAGAGTGAGTCTGTGCAGAGAGCTGTATTACGACCTTATTGACAAAAAGAAAAGCTTTCTCTGTGCCGTTAACCACGTCAGTGCTATACAAGTAAAACTTTGAAGATTGAAGTCAGGAAAGTAAATAAATGCTGCAGATGCAGACTGGGTGTATTATCCCAAATTATTAAATGATACACACACTTTGTGTATTACATGGCATTGCAAAACACAGGACTCAAAGACAGGTGTGAATATACTAGGACCCAACTTTTTATTAGGTCAGCTAACAAAGAACAAAATCAAAGAATATGAACAGTCCAAGTAACCCAACATCCAAAACAGAAGCCGTTTACACTCAAAGGGCAGGAAAACAGATACTCAGGGAACAAAAGGAAACCAAGGCTCTAAATACTCCCAGATAATGAGGACTAATTACAGGAATGGAAACACCCGGGAAACAAGAAACAGCTGAAAGTAATCAAGGACACAGAGACAAGGGAAATAAACTAATACACAAGAGACAAAGGACTGTCAAAATAAAACAGGAAGAAACTAAGCAGGGAAACACCGAACACAGAGACACAAAATCATAAGTGTGATTCTGGACACTTTCTGTCAATGGTTGCTCCATTTCTCCTGCCTCTGTGTTCCTCCATCTTTTAGTTTCAGTGTTATTTGTCTTTTGAATATTTCCTATTTTCATTCAACTTTTTTCGTGCATTTAGCTTAGATTTTACTTCCTGTGTTCTTTCCCTTCTTTGCACTTTCCCCACCTTCACTGTTCCCACCTGTGTCTTCTGTTTTCATTGTCCCATCTTCCTCCTCATCTTCATTGCATCGTCTGTTTTTTCTCTTGTGTTTTTTTCGGCAGTCGTCTCCTTTTGTTGTTGTTTTTTTCTCCCCACAGTCTGGTGTTTAAATGAAGCTCTCTGTTTAATATTTCATCATGTTTTTTGGTCTGTATTTGGACGCATTTCTAAAAAAGCCAATCTGCCAAACACGGGTATTGCCAGTAACATTGGCTGCTGTGTTGCTTTGCTTCATGAATCGTAAGTCCATGGTTTACAAAGTCTACCTCCAAACGTATGTATCACCGAACTGCTGCAGCTTACAGGTGTGTCCACACAGACAGCAGAGACAGAGAGAGATGCCAGTCTCCACCCACTGTTCTGTTACTATAACTGTAGTCTGTACACTTCAAAAACTGATCAGCTGGTTTGTCTTCAATTATGTAAACTTACTCAAATGTTCATGCAATGTCAACTTAAGTGGGCAGCTTAGAGTTTAAACCAATAAAAGAGCTGTAATTAATTTTAAGGTAAAATTAAGGCACTTCACACAGTCGCAGTTTAGCAAATATTATAAATAACCTCAGAAAATGTCAGCGTGGTGTCGTGGTTCGGTTAGTCTCAGTTATATTTGTTGGTTTTGTTCTGTGACTCGTCATTTCCTCGTCCTCAGACTCAGTCCCGTGGTGTCTCAGATCCTAAAATGATTCTGAGAGACGAGTCTTCAGGACGAGGCGACTATAGTGTTTTTATCTTCAAACTGGAACATACAAACATGGCAGGACGAGGGCGCTGTCTGTGGCATGTCTGTTTTATTCTTTTCACATGTGCCATGTTGTGAATTTAAATAAAAGTGACCCTAAATATAAAAGCTGAAAAACACAGCATCATCAACGTTACATCTGTGAGTCGCAGAAAGCCACGAGGAAACAATTCACGATGCAGCTGTGCCGCACTTCATGTTTAACTGGCACCGCTTTAAAATGAAGCTCCAAAGTGAAGATGTGCCATTTTCTAAATGCCTGTTGCCTCGACTCCCCTCTCATCCCCTCTCCTCTCCTCTCCTCCTTCACGACTCCTTATTCACATCTCTGGTGGGAGGGGCTATGGTGCGAGGAGAGGATTTGAGGATGTGTAATGTGGGAAATGAAAAAGAGGTCTTCGTGTCTCAGGGTCAGTTATTTGGTTCTGGTTACTTCCTGTTTGACTCATATCTCATTCACACCTGTCTCTCAGCACCAAACTCCTGGGTGTAAATACACAGGGGTGTATACCATACACTAATCAGGCATAACATTATGACCACCTGACTAATATAGTGCTGATGCTCCAAAACAGCTCTCACCCTGAGGTACAGACCCCTGAAGGTGTGCTGTGGTATCTGCACCAAGATGTTAGCAACAGATCCTTTAAGTGCCATAAGGCGAGGCCTTCATGGATCTGACTTGTTTGCCCAGCACATCCCACGAATGCTTGATTGGACTGAGATCAGGGAATTTAGAGGCCAAGTCGTGTTTTGCTCCTCAAACCATTCCTGAACCAGTTTTGTTTTGTGGTATGATGCATTATCCTGCTGAAAGAGGCCACAGCCATCAGGGAGTACTGTAGCCATGAAAGGGTGTACATGGTCTGCAACAGTGCTTAGGTAGGTGGTACGTGTCAAGGTAACATCCACATGGATGGCAGGACCCAAAGTTTCCCAGAAGAAAATTGCCCAAAACATCACACTGTCTCCTCTGGCTCTCCTTCTTCCCATGATGCATCCTGGTGTCAGGTGTAAAGTGACGCACACGCTCCATGCACAAACTGTGATGCTCTGTGTATTCTGACACCTTTCTATCAGAACCAGCATGAACGTATTCTGTAGTTTCTGCAGCTCGTCTGTTGGATCAGACCACCCAAGCCAGCCTTCGCCACCCATAACCCTGTTCCTTCCTTGGGCTTTTTGATAGACACTGACCACTGTGGACCAGGAACACGTCTGCCTTTTGTTGTTTGCTTTCACTGACTTGCCCTCCTGCATTTGGCTCCATGTCTCAGCCACATGTAGCTTAAAAACAACCAAGATTTTCTGTGTTCTGTATGAACAAAAGTAGACATTTTTATACAAGTGATCCCTCGCTGTGCAGACGGAAAGAACAGATAACAAGTAAACAAACTTAAAAGAAAAAAGTACATGTGTAGTGGCCTGATTTAAATTATTACAGACACTGTTTGTATTTAATGATCTGTAATCTCTAATGGTGCCACTAGGATGTCATTATGACTCAGCAGATCTTTAGTCTTCCACACCTCGTGCATAAAAATCAGGATCCACTGAAGTAATGTAGTGAGGCTCACACTCAGCCTGTTAACATGGCCCCCAACCAAAAACGACGTGTGAGTCATGAGGCTCCACGACTGCCAGGCACAGGTGAGGTAATCAGGTGAGTGTCCCCAGGGCCTAATCGCTGGAACTGAGCCGGCATCAGTGTTGTTAGCTCCACCTGAGCTCATCCTGGGACCCGTCCAAATGTTAACTCTGGAAAAGGTCGCTAAATCAGATCCACTGGAGAGCAATAAAGGAACACAACTCCTCTGACCTTTTACAGCCAACTGGTGGCCACAAGTTAACACCGCGTTACCTGGAGGATGTCTTTAACTTCTGCCTGTGAGCTTTGGAAGTCACCAAACTGCAAGAAGCTGATTGTTCTTTCTTTGGATGAAACGTGGTAAACAAATAAAAATCTGACCTGACCTGCAGCATCCAGCCCCCGCCCCCCTCTCTCTTTGACCTTTTGCCACCGATAGCAAACAGGAAACAGTGCTTATAGGTTTCAGCCGCGGCCGGTGTTTGCACGGCCGGACGGATCGATGCATCATACTAATAAGTAAAATCTGCAAGCGCCAATTATTGCATGTCATGTTTACCCGCCCGAGTGAGTAATCGTCCAATTTAGTGAAAGCTCACCGAGGAAAGTGGAGCTGCCGGGAGCTCGTTATAAATTGTGCGCTCTCTCTTTCACACACTCACACACACACGAGTAATTAAGATCCCAAAACACAAATGTTAATATCGCTCGGAGCCTCTTAGGCCTGCGGGGGCCCGGGCGTGTGTTCGTACGTGTGCAGGTGTCGAATGAGCATTTGCTGACTCGTTTCCCAGAATGCCGTTTGCATTTCCAGCACGAGAGCGCCATTAAAACGTATTTCTCACTAGAGACCGAAAGCAGACGCAATCTTTAAATCAATGAAAAGACAACATGTCATAATAAACAAGACTAAAGCCCACACATGTGTCCCACTTACATATTTCATGCAGTGCATTATTTGCTCTTATTATTTACACATTCATGCTCGCTCACTCACGCATTGCATGTGCTTTGCAGCACATTTTTATTTGCAGAATAACTTCAAGCTGCTGGGACATGTAGTCAGACTTTGATAATGTTGCATCACTGATGGGGAACCGATGCTTAAAACTGTTATCTGCTTCTGGGTCAGTTCTAAGACTAAACATTTTTAAGTGAAACCAGAAATGACGCCTAAATTTTATTCGGGTCTGCTGTAAAGTGTAAAGCACGTGTAATGACCGTAGACACGCTGACTGTGGGCAAGCGGAGACGTATTGTTTGAAACTGTTTTTCCTGAGACATCTCGGGCTGTTTGTATTTTTTGTGCAGGGACGACTCATTAAACATGAAAATGCGAACGTTCCCCGGATCGTTCAACCATGGACAGTAAATTCAAAGCAGCTCAGGAATGTGTTTGTGGAAGTGCAGTCCTCTGCCGGTGACAGCACAGCCATCCTGCAGCTTTATGCACACATGCCAGGGTGCTGTATGTTCACAGCAATCACACACTGACGCTAAAGATGCACCTGAGGGTGACTCTGCCTCTCCAGGGTTCATTCTCAGGGGACCAGGAACGTGATCAGGAATTTTCAAAGGAGTTTGTTGTTGTTCGCCGAGTGCTGGCGCTGGAGGAAGGGTCAGTTTGTCAGCGAGAACGAGGCTTTTCAGAAACTTCAGAAAGTTCTTTTTTTCTTTTTTTTAATCTAGCCGGTGTTTATTTTTACAGATAAAAGTGGTGGTCAGGTGCAAGTTTCACACTTACACGTGTGCTGGAGGGGAGGTCAGTGGGTTATTAAAATATTCGTGCCACGTTTTACGGCAGCCTGGCCTGGAACTGTTTTCACATCATCCAGTAAAACCATCAAACAGAGGCGGTCTGCGTGCAGGTGCTCTGCTGTGAATCGAAGCCAGGTTTGACCTCCGGCGAGCCATCACTCCGTCGATGATGCGTTATGGATCAATGTGCAGTGGCGGCGCCGCCGGACATGTGTGCACCTCGTAGAGTTTGCTCCTGCGGGTCGACTCCTGACAAGAGCTCCAAAGCTTGTTCACAACCAGCCGGCGGCTTGTTTTCACTGAAAGCTCAACTCATCCAAGGCGTGTTTCACCTTCGATGCCACTGCTTCACACACTATTGATATTCTGCCTACGCCTCAGGCATGCGCGTTTGTGTGTGTGTGTGTGTGTACTGTATGTGCCTCTCCGTCTCTCTGTGTGCAGATAGTTTGCTTGAAGGAGCTCTGCTGAAATTAATGACTTTCTGCTGCTGATGCTGGAGGGCCCCTCCCCGTCCTCCTGTCCTCGGCCTGCTGGTTTGGATGTCAGCTGCTTGTGTTGTCGCCGTGGTGTCCGGTGGCACCGCTGCTGCCGGGAGGAAGAGGGATGACCTGTTTCTTCAAGACAGGAAGGATGGGAGGATCCCCCCGTGTCAAAACTTTGCAGCTGCTTTAAGAAGGCCCGAGTTTAACAGGGTTTTTTTCTCGTCTTTCTTCCTCTTCTCTGCAAATATTTCCAGTTACATCAAACCTTTAAATTATTCTGCCAGTCTGGTTCCTGCTCTCGTCGTGCCAAATGTGAGGCAAATGGTGAACAATCTAGAAATGAACCGTTCTCATTCCCAGGGAGTCCAATACTGCTGCTTTATTGTTTACAGAGAAGATGACTTCTTAACATCTACCAGGACCCCAGTCTGTGGTTAGGATTGGATTTTAGCCATAAACAGGTAAATTTTTTAGAAAATAAAGCATATTACTTTTTCTGTTGATAACAGGGTTTCCATTTAGTTGGTCCAAATAGGAAAAGGAGTTAATGAAGCTTTGCAAACAAATCATGCTGCCATGTCATTGTTAGAGAGAAGAGGCTTTCTCCTGCATCCCGTCCAAAGCAGCCATACTTGTTCATCTGTTTCTAATAGTACACTCATGAACTTTAACCTGTAGAGTTTGAGATGGAGCTCTTGAGGCTTTTGTGGTTCCTTTGAGCATTGCTCAAAGTGGCTAGATGTTCACTCAGGAAGACTAGCAGCTATCAGGAATGTTTTCCACTTGTGAATAATCTCTGTCCCCGCAGAAGGACGGACTTCACATTGTTTTGAATCGGCCTTTTAACCTGTCATATATCCTCGAGATCACTGCTGATGTCGTTCCTCCTCAACATTGTGTTAATGCACACCTTGATGCTCCAGACCACCAAACTGACAAAACTTCTGCTTTTATAGGAGGTGCTCACACTCACTGATGATCAGTTAATCAGTGAATCTGATTATCAGCACCTGGCTGAAGTAGCACGAGCGCTGAGGTCATTTTTTGTTTTGTTTGTTTGTTTGTTTGTTTGTTTGTGTTTGCCAGCATGAGGGCAGCAGGAACATACTTTCTCTGCCTCCCCGCATGACTTCTTCACGGTCCACAACACAGTGACACAGAATCTTATTGGTGGGCTCGTTAGGAGCCACTTCAACACTGAACAATGATTAAATAATCACAGAAGAGCTTCTGCATTGGACCGATCACGATGGATTCTTTTTTCTTTTTAATAAAGGTCAGGTTGGAAAATTTCTGGAAGGAATGGGTTTGCTACTTATCCAAGAAAACAGAGGTTTCAAGGTTTTAGCTTTGCTGGGACATTTAAACAATTAAATTAAATTAAAAGTACGTAACACTTCTGATGATGACTTTGACGTCACTGTGAGATCTAATCCATCACAGGGCTAGACTTCACGCTAATCATGCAGAAAAGAGAAAGTGAAAGCACAAGTGAAAAGAAAAAAATTATTTAGAGCAAAAAATGTCAATTGTTTTGGATATGTTTGATTTTTTTTTTTTTTTTTTAAATTGGGGAAACT
>VVHJ01063747.1:7826-47998 GCA_015107715.1 Tylochromis polylepis
GAGTGTATATAAATGTGTGTGCAGAACAAGGAGACTGACAGACAGAGGTGTCAAACACAGACCTATATGTGATTAAAATCCGATCAAAATTGTTTTATGATTGAGTACCGCTTCTCTGTGTCGGCATTGCCAGGTGTACTGTGTGGGGAGGCTTTTTTTTTCCGTTTTAAACTTAATACATTGTGCATGTTTTAACCTTTCTGTGGCTGGCGCACTCTGCATGTAGGTCTCTTGAAGCTGTACAGCAGGCCATATGTATTCCAATAAAAATAAAAACCGACCTGTTTGTAAAGTGTCTCCGTGTTGGAACCTGTGTAAAAATGCAAACGTGTATGTTAATCTCTTTTTACGTTCTTTGTCCAACAAGCTCAGCAAGTTTTGATTTCATAGCGGTACACCCATTTTGTGTGTGTGTGTGTAAGAGACAGAATCCTGGTTTGGACGGAGTGGAGAGAACAGCAGCTGATGGTATGCAAAATAAGCAGGGAGACAAATGAGACAAAATTGGTCAGGTACAAAGGGGGGAAAACCACAGGCTGCTGTGGAATGCAAAGTCAGCACACACATCTTTCTCTTAAACAGCTATGCCTTGCTTTGTGAAAGCCAGCATTTCTTTTCCTGCAGCTGTAGGTTACTTTGAAATAGCCCCGTCTTACTCAGCAAGTCACTCTTTTTACCATTAAAAAGACCCCGGATTCTCAGTTATTTTGGAAATCATGGGTAACACTGGCTGAATCTCAGAAGAGTTGTTTTTATGATTTAGGTTTTTTTTTTTTAATTTTTTTTTTTTGTACCTACTCCAGCTTGAGCTGCATGGTGTTTTCCTTCAAGTGCCAGTTTTGTGCACCTCCAGACGACAAGCCTCAACGTGTTCAGTCGAGCTGCCAGGCTTTCAGGTACAGGACTGAACTTTAAAGATGTCTCATATAATGTACTGTAGACCAGGGATATCAAACTCATTTTACATCACAGGACAAATACAGCCCAATTCAGATTAGTGAAACTCCCATTTCTGTAAATGTAAAGAAATGTGACTACACATTTAATCACTGCATAAGAATAAGTGCAATTTCAACAATTATCTCAGTTTTTCTACCTGATAACGATATGCTGTTGTATTAAAGAATTATAATTATAAAGCAGAAGGTTTTTTGTTTATTCAATACCCATTGTAAAAAAAAAAATAAAATAAATATTTAAAAAAAAACCATTTCTATAGTAGATGGTGAAAACTGGACTTTTTCTCTCTTATAATTGTTTATTTATTCGTTAGTTACTTTGGTGTAGTATGAACGTGTATGGGGTGTCCCTTTAATCAGGAGGAAAAGCTGTAAAAGTTTATGAAAATGCAGTTAAGTTCAAAACGTATGCCCTCTTTCACAGTTTCCAAAGCCGTCGAATGTGCGGGGCCATTTGCAAACATCAGCTACACATGACACAGAATTGTTAAACATCTTTGAGCTGATAGGAAGGCAACAGTAACTCTACAGGCACTCATTACAACAAGGGCATGCAGAAGAGCATCTCTGAATGCAGAAGAAGATATGATTCAGGCTGATGGTGCTGTAATGGTCTGGGGGATATTTTAGGCACATTTGGGCCCCTTTGTACCAACTGAGCACCGTTTAAACACTACAACCTATTTGATTATTGCTGCTGACCAGGGTGTACTCATCTTCTGATGACTGCTTCCAACAGGATAATGTGCCATGAAGGTAATAATAATGAATTCACTGTATTCAGATGCACCTTTGGGATGTGGTAGCTGTGCATCCAGTAAATCTATGACACTACCATGTCAATATGGACCAAAAAGGAGAGCCAGTCCAGTACTTGTAAGATGTACCTTATGTCTCCAATGAGTAATGTTACCTACCATATACCTGTCAAACCAAATACCAGTGGCTGATTTCCATTCAGTTTCACAGTCCTAGTATTAAAGAGTCACTGCTAACGTCAGTCACATCTGTGGTTTTGCTCCTAAAATGTAAATAAAGAGACAACTAGTCAGCTGTTTCACATCTCGCAAACCCGCAGGACTCAAACTCGTTGAAAGTCACGGGTTAACCTGCTGTCGTGGTTTTAATCTGCCCCACATTCAGATGGAAGGGAGGTGCTGCAGCACAACGGTGCCTGTTTGGACCCTGGTACTTCTGAGCCTCAGCTCTGATGGCTGACCCGAATTAGTGCTGTGAAGTCAGCCGTAGAAATGACTCAGTGGCACTCCAGGCAAGTAGAGGAGTGAAGCAGGACAGAGATCACACATTACATTACAGCAGGTGTGAAAAGAAAACCGAGTGGGATGTTTACTGAGTGAACATGCGAAGGGTCATTGGTCAATTGGTCAGAATTATATAACTTTTAGAAGTGGGACTAGAGTGATTTTTTTTTGTTTTGTTTTTTTTTTTACTAAATTTAGACAACCATGAGTGATGGGAAGAAAATTCGTTGTGCTGATATTTAGCTATAAAAAAGTATACTAAAGGAGAGATGTGACGAACAGCATGTGGGAGGTTTTGTACCTGTGTTAGCACACATTCCACCCAGCGGCTATGAAGCTGTAGTTACTTGCAGACTTTTATAATATTTTCTGCCTCTCTATAAACCAATCAGTTGATGTGGGCTACAGGCTATTATGAAAAATAACCTCACCAGTCAACAGTTACACACTGCTCTGAGTCTATGGTTTACCAGGGAGGTGAAAATATCTGAGTGCAGCAGTCCAAAACCCCAGCTCAAATTACTGTTGTTACATCAAACATCTCCTTTGGTCACGATAATAATAACCACAGCTCTGAGGAGAGGGGGAAAAAAAAGAACAGGCCCATGACGCTCAAGAGTGCATGGAAACAGAGGGGCACCGAGCCCTGAAACTTCAGAAAAAAAAAACTCATAGCTCAAGGCTGACCATTTTAATCTCCCCCCTTCATTCATCAGATCCCCCACTATGTGGAGCTGCTGCCAGAGACCCTCATCTCACTCCCAAAAACACAAACAGTACCACAGACCCTGGGAGGCGGCCAGACCTGCAATGGAGGGAGGGTCACCGAAGGGTCAAAGCAGATGCAGCCATGTTACATGCAAATGCACGTAAAAGCGCAATCGCGACACAGTTGCAGGTAGTAGCAGCAGCTCAAGAAAAAGGGAGATTAATCCTGAAATCCGACAACCTGCACGTTTAAATCTCCGATTTTCAAAAAAAGAAACTTTAATATACGTCTTTTTCTTCTTTTAATAAAAGAAACTGACAATACAAAAAAAAGTGTTGATCACAATAAACAAAAAAGTTAATTCTTTGAATAGCTCTCTTTAACTTGTAATACAAGTCTTTTTCAATACACTTTCCAGCCTAAACAAATGAAATTTAACAGGCACACAGTTACAGTATATAGTAACATGTTAAGCTTTAAGACAAGACCAAAAAAAATGTCTTCTGGAGTAACAAAAGGACACATAAATAAGACATTCAGCTCTGATCGCTCCACATCGAATCACTCCAAGTACCAAAAGTAATTCCATGCTGGTTTTAAATCTAAAACAACGACAACAACAAAAAAAAGATTTTTCCCCTCACGGTTCCCTGGCAACCCAGTCTATGTAGTAGGTCATGTCCTATTCTGGTAGTAGTTTGTAGTTGTACTATCTGTATATTTTCACATTTTTCTGGGAACGCTTAAGAGCCAAACTATGTCTGAAGAACAGAAATGTTCTAAGGCAAAAAATAAAAATCTTAATTACAAACATGGCTAGAAGTCTCATTATTTTATTCTAATGGCAAAAATTATTGGGGGATTTAAAAAAAAAAGTAATTTCATGAGCCCCCTTTTATTTTATCCAGTACTTTCTATCAATCCTACAACATCTGCACGCGTCTGGTCACTTTTCTGTAAAGCTCTGTAATAGTCATCTATCTTACTAGGTCAGAAAGATTATTACAATCGATCCTTACTGGGAATGTGTCTCCTGCATCTTTGTGATTTTATCAGCTCAGTAGAGAATATCCCACACAGAAATAGCACGTACATAATGACCCTGTATCTAACCCCACTTCTAATGCAATTTAATGAATTTTCAGCATTTCCCAATACAGAAGAGAAATTTCTGTCTGTGAGGACAGGCACAGACACAAATCATCATCACTCTGGTAGGTTTTGCCTGAATGAAGCTGTGAGGAACATTAAGGTTTGCCCTAAGTTTGAATGTCATCGTTATCCATCTATCCATCTCTAAAAGGGGCTTTAGACCTTACAGAGCTTTGACTGAGTGATTTATCTACAGTGTGATGAGAATTCACAGCAACTAGAGGGTGTTACCTGTCCTGCCTGCTGCTGGATGCTCTACCCAGGCATCAACCCTCACCAAAACCAACATTTCCTGTAGTGAGAATGCATCCGTCCCTGCTGTGTTTGAGAAACCCGCAGACTAGATGCTGTCCGGAGTTCGTGTGTAAAAAGACCTATCCAGAAATGTCAACAGTTTATGATTAAACCTTGTTTTGTTTTTTACATTATAATCACAAATTGCTTTAGTAGATTCAGTCCTGAGCTGGGAGGAACTCAAGAGAAGCTTTTCAAACGGTGGCGGTGGGCTGAGCTTGCTGAGGGTTGCTGGTGGCGGTGGGAGTGGCTTGTCTGGGAAGTGTGTACATGGCACCGAGGAACTGATCTGCGATGCGGCCGGCCTCTCGAAGACCGCTGAGGAGTGCCCCGTGAACTGTAGCGGGATAGTTTCTGATGGTGTGCTCACCAGCGAAGAAGAGACGAGGGACAGGCTGAAAAAGAAAAAAAAAAAGGCTTTGAGATAAGTTTTAAAATGTTCCAGTGTTAGAGTCAGTTAAAAGAAGACAGGGGATTGGGAGGATGGGGGTGGTAGTAAATTGTTGTGGCTCATCAGTCAACACATACATGCGACTTGTTCACATCAAATCTGCATGCCAACAGCAAAACAGCCCAGAAACATCTGTGTTGGAAATAAACCGCTCCGCTTTGGTTTGGTTGAATATTGTGGGCAACTTTTCCCCATTGCTTTCTCGCTCTCACTCATGCACACACACACACACTCCTGTGTAAAAGCGACCGTCTGCTGTGCTCTTACCTGGGAGGCTCCTGGTATCGCTGGGCCAGGTGTGATGGGCTGCGCCATCAGGTCATAGTCATTGCCCGAAGAACCTGCTGCTACATATGAGTAGGATCCTCTCGCCCAGGGGTCGGCACGCCAGCGGGTGACCACAGTTTCCTTTGGCTGCCATGACAACACACAACAAAAACAGCACGCGCTTCGTAAGAATTTTCCATGATGATATTAGACGGACCTGTAAACAGCTGGATGGTGCACAGTTCCAACGCTGGCATGCATGCATGTGATTTTATCCCATTTGAAACCATAAGCAAATGATTTATAATGAAGGGTGGTTTGGATGCAACTCTCCCCCTTGCAGGCGCTTTCACATATGCTTGCTGTGTTAAGTTTTGCTGGTTATGGGGGTCAATTCAGGAATGAATTTGACATTCCACTTAAAGTATTGGAAAACTGAGAAAACCCAAATGTTTGAACTTGAAAATAGCCCCAACCACTACTTCACTGGAGGCTTCAAACATAATATTAAGATGTGTCTGAACAAAACTGGGGGACAGAACACAAGGTGATGCACAAAAGGACCTACCTGTGGCACAGCACTACTTCCAAATATTCCTTTAAGAATGGCCAGGCAGCGTCCGACTATAACGTCATCACTGATGTTCTCCATAATGCCAGCAGCCTCACCAGCCATCAGAGCAAGCAGGATCGGGGCTAAAAGGAAAAGTCACAATTCGTTATTTAGACCAAACTATGGTTGTTGTTTTTTTGTTTTTTTTAAAGAAACAAATTACACATATGAACAGCCCTTAAGTAAAAGTAAAAGCCCTTAAGAAAGTACTGAAACAATAAAAGCATCAGCGGCTGTAAATATGTGATTTGTATACCACCTTTGTAGAGGTTCCAGAAAAGGAAGAGTTCGCCCCGACTTGCAGTGGTGGAGCCGACGTGACCGAACAGGTTAACGCTCGGATCCCAGAACACGCGGTCAAAACACAGCACCACCTTCAAAAACAGGGAGGGTCATAAATTAAGAACAGTCACCTAACAATCAGGGAGCATATTTAAGTTAAAACTCAATCATCTGTGAAGTACATCTCATGCTCAGCACATTGACAGCTCAAAATAGGTACGACCATGTGAATGGTAGAGCTCCTCCTGCTGGAGAAACGGCGTTAGTAGCAGCTCAGATTGCATAATAATGCAGTACTCTCCTCTGTGATGCAGCAGAATTAGAAAATAAAGTACTCTGCTGCGGATGATGCACGACAACAGAGGGAGTAGAAGAGCTGGTGGGGGTCAGGAGTGACGCAGAATGAGCACTCTGATCGGATTACTAACAAGTGGGGCAAAAAGCATCTTTCGTGTGCACGCCATCCAGCTTTGCTCCACCTACACACACACGCCTCTCCTCTAATTACCACTCATCATCCTCCAAACTAATAAGAGGAATAGAACAACAATAGTCTAGACATATATGGGGAAAAGAGGAATCCTAGACTGACTTATGAAATTAAAAAAACATACATAAAAGAGGTAGAATCAGCTCAATACAGCAGAGGTGCAAGCTTAGCAATTTGAGCGCAGAATAGCAAACCCCTCAGGATCAATAAATCCTGAATAATGATTTTGCTTTAAATGTAATATCCCTCCAGTAGCTGAAGGTCAAGTTGTCAGTATAATTATTCTGCAGCAGAAACAGAGGCTCATCTCCCTAAGAAACCAGCTCCTCAGTCCTGCTGAAAACACGCTACTTGATTTAAAGAGTTTGAGTGCTGAAGCTGGACATGACAACATGTGTTAGGAGTTGGACAAAAGTTGGGCACATCACTTGCATGTGTTACCCCGCTGTTTAAAATTCAAATCTTTGGACTTCAGCATAAAAAGCTGATTCTTTTTTTTTTTTATGAGTAGAACCTAAACAATGCAGAGTTTATCCTTTTTACTTTAACAAATACTTATCCATATATGCAAATCCAACCTTGTTGAGGTTGCCAAAGCCCATCCTCTGTATAGCTGATGTCTTCCACTCTGGCAGTGGGGGAACAAATTGGACTGCAGGAGGCTGCTGCTTCAGCACACCGAGGGGCAGCGTACACAGCACAGCGTCACACTTGTAGATGAAGGTCTGAGTTGTGGAGCGAGTGTTCACAGCTATAACCTCACAGCCTGCAGAACAAGAGCGCTCCTTAAACATTCTGCATTTATATGAACTGCAATAATGAGTTTCTTCAGTTCCACTTTTGCCAAATGACAGAAGACACATACCAGATGCTGTATATCGGACCTGCCGCACCGCTGTGTTTAGTTTGATGTCCAGGCCCTCAGCCAAGGCCACAGGAACACACGAGTAACCATTTCTTACTGTTAAGTGGCTCCCAGTGAACTCAAAATCATCATCCTGTGGAAACATTAATTTAACATTTTATCCCAGCACCACAATAAACTAAAACTAAAGTCTTGCATCGCACAGTTATGTCATTTAAAAATGTGTTCGTGTATATACCTGATCCCAGTGCTTGAGAGAAAGGGTGGAGAGGGGTGTAGCGTTGGCAAACTCCAAGTTGGCAAAGTGCCAGTCTAGGATCTGCCGATCCCTGGATGACAGGTAAACATCACTGTGGGAGAGAAGGGGAAGGCAAAGAGAGGTGAGGTATACTGACAGCTCACGCTCCCTCAAGTCAAGCTGCTCTTTCAAATGAAATTCTAAAAGAGTTGGAATGCTGTCTAAAATGTAACTAAAAACACAATCCCATGACTTACAAATATGATAATCACATTTTATTCACAATAGAACATATCAGATGTTTAAACTGAGAAAATGTACCATATCATATGAGCTCATTTTGAATGTGATGGCTTCACCACATAGAAAAAAAGATGGGATAGAGCCATTTCTACCACTGTGTAAAAGTCCACTGATCTTTGGTCTTGTCCCATGTGCGCAGAGATTTCCTTAGATTCTCAGAAACATTTGATGTTATGTAGTGCAGATGATGAGTTCACAAATTACATTGAGGAATATTATTCCAATTTTGCTCCACAATTTGCAAGTTTTTGGAGACTGGCGAACCTCTGCCCATCATCACTTCTCTGCTTCTCTAAAAAGCTCTTTTTATTCCCAGTCATGTTACTGACCTATCGCCTGGTAACCTAATTAGTTTTCTTTTTAGTAACACTTTTCCAGCCTTTTGTTGCCTTTCTTTTTTCTATGTTCTCTTATAAATACTGCTTTATGAAATGCAAATCACTATAATCAGTTTTTATTTATGTCTTGCAAAGCATCCCATAATTTTTCGTGACTAGGTTTGCATTTTAAAAATAATTTTTTAAAAACACTTTATGACAACTGAGAACAAGAAACAAAGTCAGTGTTGTTTATTTAACCAACAAGTTTCATTCAATCCATATTTAGCAAATGATGCTTCAATATAATTAGTCCAGAATTTTTACCCTTGAAAGCCCGAAAGATTTACATCAGTAATGACATCACAGGTTAGTGTTGCAAACCCAACTGTTACATGACTTTCATAAAAGGACCAGCAATATATTGCACAAATGTATAAAAATTGCTTAATAATAAATCACCACTGTAAACCTGAAAACAGGATTTACCTTGCCACTAAACACCCAAGTGGTACCAAGTATAGCCAACTTTGGGTATTTGTTCTAGCTAAGAACTCAAATGTAAAAACAGCATCTCGCTGAAAAAGTAAGATTTCTTTAGAATCATTTTAATTTCATTTTTACTTAAATGCTTTTTTAAAATCCTGTTGGGTTTTTCTTCTTTTTTTTTTGTCAGAGGGAGTGTTGTTTTGTTTCTCTTACCTGGGTGGATTTGCTTCCAGCTCTTGGAGCTTCTCTTCAAGTTTGACCTGCATCTCCACCAACTCATCATACTCCTACAAACAAACAGCACAGTCATGTAATGTAGATTTCATTCAGTGTACATACAGCCTAATTTTAGCAGTGTCACAAGGGATCACAATTACAGACAGTATAGGATCTCTTATGCTTCCAGATACTGGTAATATTATCACGAATACATGATTTTTAAAAGTGTTTTTATAGTCTGGGCCTGATCACTATCTTAATACATTTTAACTTCAGCTTGCATTTAGTATGCACTTCAGGACCCAATATTAGGAATACACCCGTACTTTACGTCAAACTTCAAACTTCGAGTTTCACATGCATGTATATGTGTGTACCCGGTACACACCCTGAGGGTTTCAGGTCATGCAGAAAGGACACGCGGCTTTGACAGAACGAGCTGACTTAACCTGTTCATCAGTTCACCACAAGGGAAAAAACTAGGACAACAGCGCAAAGTCTGGTAATACCATGTAGCAGTCCAAGCTCCAGGCAAAGCTACAACAAGTCTTAAGGATCCTTCGCCTCTAAACTAGCTGACCTGAGGAAATACCAAAAAGTGGCAAGACTACCACAGAATATCTCAACAAAAATAATTTAACTGGCTTTAAAATCTTGTTATATAGTGCAGTCATAAAAGAATATAATGTGCACAAACACACACACACACAAACTCTTAAAAGCCAAGTCTGTCTTGCTCAAAGTGTGTGTATACACATGTGCAGACAGAAAGACTGTGAGACAGTGATTCAAACCCTTGAAGTGGTCTCTCAGACAGCGGATGGGTCGCAGACAAATCCAGTTCAGATACCAGCTGTGTTTAAACTAAATCTTCCCCTTTAAATACACACACAGCAGTAGTGGAGGTGATTTATCCGCACCAAAAATAAAACAGCGGTACTCACTCTAATATTACATCCAACTGAGGCATTAAACCACTTAAACACAGCCTGTCTGGTTTACTTAGACAGCACAGCATTAAAATTCTGTGAGGCATCCACCCTGACCTAGTGGTCCATAAAATATTCCCTTCACATGCTAGTACTTCTTTAGCATTATAATACTCTTAAAATCACTTGTTAAATGTTGAAAGTTCTTTCATGCACACTGTGGTGGGTCAACTTCCCAACCAATGGATACACCTTATAATAAACCTAGAATGTCTAATACTGCCTCACAGTAGCTCAACCTACAGCAAATAAAAACAAAACAAAACAAACAAAACACAGACCCTATGTGATAGTGAGTTGTTGCTATAATGCTCTTCTATGACACTGATTTGTTAGTTTCTGATCATATCCAACCATCCATGCTCTTCCCCTTATCCCATCTGAAATATATTTGCTCTTCACGAGAAATAGTGTTAGACTGGTGATCTGTCCAGTCTCTAGTTTCCATTTTTCAAAAACAAAAACAAAAAAAACACTGAACTTACTTTGCAGAGTGCGGTGAGGTCTCTGTGCTTGCTCTTCACCAGGAATTCAGCTGTGATATCTCTGGGAGGTTTTACTTCACTTGCTTCTTTATACTGCTGATGGAGCTCCTTAACACGTTCCTTAGTGGATACCATCTGAAAGGTGGAGAAAAGAGTTGAGGTAGGTAAGCAGAGGGAGAGGAAGGCAGTGGCAGCCAAATTGTCAACAGCAGAACAAAATTCATAAAGTAATTTATGCTCACTTTATTAAGAAGATCCCTGAGCTCTTCCTGAGTCTTTACAATCTTCTTCCAGTGTTCTATCTGCTCATCTTTTACATGCTTCTCCTGCAGCCTGCACACATACAGACACATGATTAGAGGTGTATTAAAGTACCTATAAGCATCTTTGATACTTCTTGTGTCTGTGCTGCTGTAGCATTCCCCCATACTCACTGTATGACCACCTCCAAAGCCTGACCCAGAGACACAGGTTTGTTATTGAGGAAGTTAAAGTCCAGCTGGTGACTGAGGTAAGAGGTGGCCTCCAGTAATCGGTTGAACTCTTGCTCCACCATTTCATCTTTTTCTTTTGGTACCTGGACACCCAAACAATCACATGAGAATGTGGCGTGGGTCGCATTTAAAAGACAGCAAATAAAACTACAGGCACACGAGACATGGCTGCAATTATAATAACTAGTCAAATAAATAAAACTGCACTTAACTCTTTTGATGTTTAGCGATAATGGAATTAACAATAACAAAACAACTTTGACGCACAAATTTTTCAGTGACTCACTAATAAAAGTCAAGTCAAGTCATGTCTCCTCAAAAATACTTTCAAATATTACAGTATTTGATTCCTTGATAAACATGCAGAAAGAGTTTTAAGACATGTTTCAAAATCACAGAACACAGACAATGCAAGATAAGAGTTAGCTCTATGGCTAAGAATTAGTAGAACATATTATGACAGGTGTGAAACACATAAGGATGCTGTGTATTTATCAAAGATGGGAGCTTTCTATATTTTGTTTGATTAATGCATTGAATATTTTACACAGCCAACCTCGTCACTATTGCAATTTAGCAGGAATACAGCCAATAATATAACAAGATATATTTAGAATGAGTTAAAATATCCTGTTTGTAATATCTTTTTTGCTTCAACTAAAATGACTTTTCCACAAATTAAAACTGGAAACATTTAAACTAATTTCTTATCAACTCACTACTTTAAAAAAAAGAAGAAGCTAAATATGGTGTTTTGTCATTTCTTCCAAACACAAAAGTTAATGACAGCTTGCTTATTTGTTGTTCTCTTTAACTACTACAAGGATTAAAAAAGGCTAGATGATGTGAAATTCAAATGGATTAGCATCAATATTTAGTTCTAAAACTGGTTCAAAATGAGGTAAGAGAAATAGTATGCAAATAAACAGATACATACACTTGTGCACCGTTCACCCTTTAGTAGTTCACCAAAAGATGAACATGGCAGGGGCCGAAAAGACAAAAGGGGAGAGGGGGAGAAAGACAACATATTAAGTAAACATCTTCAAAGTCAAACAGGTTTGCACAAAAGTAGAACGTATACATTTAATTTGCCTTTTCCTGCAGAGGGGGGAATTAGTTACACATGGTGTGGATGCTTCAGAAGATTTCAAATAGAGCCTTGAAAAGGATCCTAAATATCCTACTAATGTTGCTGCAGCTTAATGGGTAGAACACAAACTAAAGGGGGAAAAAAACAACGTAATGACATTAGGCTATATCCGTTTCTGGGCTGTTCAGTTCCTAAAGGAACTAGAGCTGTTGTTGATCAGATGCAACAGTAAGCAGTTGAAAACTCTACCACCCTGTTTCTGTGAATCTTTGAAAGCTATGAAAAGGACAACAAGGGACAAGGAGCAGACAAGGAACGCAAATGCAGTACTTTAATGCCAAGAGGGCACCTTTTCTGCAAGCATCAAAAAAAAGAAGAAAATCTTAACAGAATGTTCTGGTTTACATATCTGTACAGGCAAAGAGCAGACTCTGTGGCTCTACCTACATTTATGCATGAATGGTCCAAAAGCATGGCCACACCCTCATTTAAGTTACAAGTGCAAACACACAATCCATTTCAACAAAGTCAGAAATCATTGCCTTGTTGTTGCACATAATAGAAGGACTCATTCAAACATTCAGAGTGACAGAAAAACCATATGAACCACCAGACCTATCCATAAACATGAACACAAATCAAATAAATAAACCAGCATGGTGGTGGGTTTTGAGCAGTGGTTCTCAAACTGTGGGGGGTGATGGGGAACAGCCAGGTGAAAAAAAAATAATGAAGTGAAACTAAGATGTATGATGAAGCTACTTTGTGATTTTAACCCTTTTGTTAGCAACTGATAAAAATTTACGGGGCATGAACTTCACACGTGTTTGTTTTCACAAGACACATCTGCTGACATTAACCACATTTCCACAACAACTACTAAATCTATAAAGCTGCAAACAAAATCATCTCTTAAGAGTTGGGTAACCCAACAAAAATCATGTGCAGTGACCCCAGGAAAGGCGTTCACTCCAAACATCTTCACAAGACAGCTGAGCTGAAGCAAAAAACACAGAATTTAACATGTCTACTGAACATTGCACTAGCTCCAGACCCGCACAAACAGTTGTACATGGAGGTTATATGTGTTATTAAATCAAGTGGTTCACATAGTTCTGTTACCATCACTGGGAATGTTTAATGGGTATGTCAGTATGAATGGCAGTTCATAGTTTCTTTCATCAGTATGCATGTCTCTATTGCCGTTAGCCTATTGCCACATCTTGGCTTTGTAAGAATTTTTACAGAAAAAAAAGAAAGAAAAAAAAAAAACACAGAAAATTTATTGTTATTAAAACTAAATCCAATATATATTTACCAACAATTATCTTAGGAGCCTGCAACAGTTTTGCTGCAACAGGATAATAAACAAGAAGCAACTCAGTATTTATTGAGATCATTCATTATACTTACAGCCTGTCCATTGGCTTCATATAGTGGACACTTCTGTTTGATCTTGGCTAGCTCCATGTTAACCTGCTTACTGACCACTGCCATAGGATTCCCTCCTGAACAAGTGCACACACAGACACAAAATACAATGACATTATACAGGCGGTGATCACCCTCTACAGGTTAATCAAAGTAAAACTAAACCAATATAAAACTATAATTAAAAAATAGCTCTCTTAACACTGTGACCTCAGATCATGTGACACTAAGAATTATTTGCATCTTGAACACATGTCGCTTCTGAATATTAGTAATTGTATACTAAAATATATGCACCTCCACAGCACACAGATGCTTAAGATTTACAGGACGTTTTGACTTAATTAGATGATTAACTTCAGCATCTCAACAAAAAGAATCTGATTCTTACCCAGCCCCGTCACTACCATGGCTCCAAGATCTGCAACATAATTGCCCTTCCTGAATGTGGCCACTCTGCCTCCAACACGGTCCTGTGTGGAAACATGTCAAAAAGCAAGTTAAAAGTATACAAGAATAGAATTTAGAGGCTTATTATACAATTACAGTGAGCATTTTACAATTTCAAATGACTTATACCAATAACTAATTAACAGAAACACTGTTAGTCATGTACCCTGGCTTCCAGCACAGTAACATCCATCCCAAAGCTCTGCAGCTGCCGGGCTGCAGCCAGGCCAGACACACCTCCACCAATGACTATAACCTTCCCAGTCTTCTTTGCTGCAGGAAAAGTCAGAAGCACATTAATTTGGCATCACATTTGACAAATCCAAGGATCATTTCTTTGACTGCCAAGTCTCAATGTAAATTTTAAAAAAAGAGTATTTGTCTATTAACTCAAAGTCATGTAGAAAACATAAAATGTACCAAAATTAGGTGAATTGCTAGTGCTATTTCAGCAGTAGAATAACTGGATGAACTTACTGGGTAAAGGCTTGACCCTCTTGTAAATACCAAAGTTAATGAGACCATGCCTTTCCAAGTAGCTGTGTATCCTGTGGACCAACACAGCATCACCTACAAAGAGAACAAAGGGACATCAAATTTCTCTTTCTGTATGAGGATGAAAATAAAATAATGGGAAAAAATCTTTTGTTTAACTCCTTACTGTTATATGGAGCTTCAAGCTGCTGTGCTGTGGCCTCGAAGGTCAGCTGTATTTTAGGGTTGTCTAGCCATAGTTGGAGCTGGATGAGATTAACATCAATTACAGTACTGCCCTTTATCCAGAAACTCAAATTAATGTATTTATATGAATACATACCGTGCGGTTGCGAATGTACAGAAAGACCTTCTGAGTCTGTTGGGGACCACTGATGATGTCAGGGAAGCAGGCTGCTTCCTGTGATGTCATACGGTCATGAGGAAGACGGCTCTGGAAAGCAGCACCTTCCAAACCTAAAAATAAACACGCAGATTTCTTTTCTGTTAAAATGAAGATTAGGATCAGTTTAACACGCCACTGACTTCAGAATTACAACCAATTAGCAGGTAAACGATTATACATAATGTTCAATAAAAACATGTCTTCTTTTGTTGCTTTAACATGCATTTCACACACCAGACGGTTCATCTGGTTCACTGTCATTCTCTTCTTCCACTGGTGGGGGTGGAGGAGGGATGACCTGTTTCCTTTCTTTCTCTGCTTTGGCATTCCTCTCCTCCTCTGAGTAGTATTCATCCTCCGAAAGATTAGCCAGGCTTTCGTCCATCTCGCGGTACTCCACCTGCAACAGTAGGCACAATAAAAGCATCATTAAAACCGACATTCACGTAAACTGTTCAATTACTCCCACTTTTCTTAGAAGTGCTGAAACATTTCTCAGGCATAACCAACATCCGCCACAAATATCAACACGAGGAAACAACTGTAACTTCTAACTTTCAACGAGGTGCAGATGCAGATGAATACCTGTGACTTGGGATAACGAACACTCCTGGGATAATGAATGCTCCTGAAGCACAGAATATAATGAATTCTCACAATGCCAGAATAAACTCATTTCCTTTCTTTGCCTCGTGAGCATCTATAAACCTAAAATATTTACTTTTGCTCGCTTGCGTCGACTCGTCCTACGGACTTCAGCAGAGTCCTGATCTGCCCCTCCGGGGCCTGACTGGTGGGACAAAGTGGCTCCTCCATGTTCCCCACTAGGGGAAGACCTGTCCTTTTTCTTTGAATCCATAACTCCAGCCACTGAGGCTGCGGGTCCCGTCTGGATGTCAGAACCCGGGGCCCTATCACCTCCCGCTGCAGAAGACGAAGAAGAAGAAGAGGAGGAACCCGCATCTGATTTCTTGCTAGACAGCATTATGGAGGATGTTGGAGGCCTCTCCTAAACAAAAAAGGGAACAAGAATGAGATGTACTCCTTAATGATGACGGTTACATCAACAAAAAATGAAATGATTGAAATTTAGATGTTCGCAACAGTGTAACCAATAATAGTAAAAACAAAAAAATATTGGATGAAGATGACGATGTGGTTTTGAGCACTGGATAAATAACTGTGTGCACACATTACAGCACTTTAAGGTACCAAATATATGAAAATTAAAGTTTGCAACATATATAAAGTACAAATCCCATACTAAAGGATAAGAAACACTGCAGAAGGGCCTACAAGCCTTTGCACTGTCAGTCCAAACGCCCTAGTAAGCATAATTCTCATTAATTAAAGGTTTGGTTAATAATGATTTGTCATCATAAACATTTGAACGTCCTCCTGCCATTTGAAGCAAGAACTGCAAAATACTGCCTGGTGTTTGAAAATACATGACCCCAAAATAAAAACATTGATTTATTTAAAAAAATCTCTATAACTGGGTGATTTAAACAATGTTGCGTGTGCATGGATGTCATGACTTTATGAAATGAGGGCTCCAAGGTACAGTGACCTTGTCTTGTTTTACCCATTTCTCCGTGCACCTGGTAATATCCATTCAAACACTAAGAAATAAAGACAGAACCAGAAATATGGTTACGAACAGGACTGTTTGATATCGGCCTTTTATGTAGTTTTGAATGGATTTTAACTTAGCTAAATTACTTCATAAAAAAACTGAAACCCTTTGTGCTGTGTGGGATGAATGCCTTTAACAATGTTTTCGATCAAGTCGAGGTATGGAGAAAACACGAAACGGCTTGCCATTTGTTCGTCTGTATCCTACTTTCTGATTAAATATGCTTAATCCCGTCAGTCAGGAACCGTCTTTCTCTCTAACTTGTTTCAGCTAGCAAGCTAACGACAAACCTAGCTTAGCAAGCATCGGCTAATAGCACATTTGTTTCTGTCCAGAGCCTTAAATATAACATATGAATTCCACATTGTGACCATTTAATGTTACTGCTATACACGCAATGTACTGCAGCCATATACATTTCATTGAATTTAATATAGTCCTTTCTAACTTCTCACTAGCGACCATGCTAGGTTAGCCCATGCTAACAATAAGCTCCAGTTAGCACCAATGGTAGCATAAGAGCACGTACGCCGGTTTTTGTTTGCAAATTGACGCGCATTGATACACTGATCGCGAAATAATTTGCAAACGTTCTTACACTACTCTGCACTGCACTTCAACTGTTTTAAGGTAATCGGAAATTATAAAATACTGAAAATATTAATAATACCTCTCAATCCCCCCAGAAGATGTCAACACAAAGACTCCACACTATCAGGCTTTGCACAACGAACTTCTCTGTGATTGGTGAATGGAAAACGTTACACAATTACCAACCCGTGTAGTGATTGGTTGAGATAACTGCCAATCTAAAACAATGCCGAGCCTTTGAACAGCTCCCACTGATACTGCTGTTACTCAAGGGCGCTTTTAGAGGTTAAATGGCTCATAACTACCGCAATGGATGGAATATTGTTTACCTTTAGATATGAACACTTTGTTGAGGCTCTGGAACAGCTTCTGAATACAGCACGGAAAGGGAAATGAGCGTTTTAAAGAAAAAAATCATTTATTAATCATTTAATACTAAATTACAGCATATGTTATGGTGTCTTGATGCATGCTCAATCATCCAGGTAAGTAAATCCCCAAAGGTTGATTCTGTTCATCTGGACGTAGCGTTACCAGTGGGAGAAACGTTTCTGTGAATGGTACTCATGGCCATTGATCAGTGGGCTTTGATCAGTAGTTGTTGATCAATGGTCATGAGAATTTGCATATTAATGATCAAGGAACTGACCTCACAGCCCATTGTTCTCCAGTGGGCTGGTTTCAGTCATTATGCAAATCTGCTGTTTATAAGGTTGGGGAAACCTGCAGTCAGCTGAGACTGAAGAAGTCACTTGGATGAGTGACGAAATGTTTCTGCCACTGAAAACGCTACGTCCAGATGAACAGAATCAACCTTTGGGGGCATATGTTATGTGCTGAGTCAAAATTTCAAGTCAGTCAAATTTTTTTTTATTAATTTAGCCCTGTAAAGCCTGAACCAAAAAAAATAAATAAAAAATTGCCAGAAATCTTTCATTTATAAGTTTTTGAAATGGAGATTTCAGTTTTTGCCAAATCCAGCATTTTTTGTGCAGTTTATTCAGCGGGGGAAAAATTCACATTGGTAATGTGGAGGTCTCAAAAACACACGTAACAAATATGATACGCTTTGAGTTACAAATTTGCATAGGCCTAGTTGACATAGCTCTACCCAGTATTTTATTTTATTTTATTTATTTTTTTAGTGGCCGAAACAAGCCTGTATCTTCTGTGTTTCCGTCCTGCTTTCTGCCCGCAAAACCCTGACCCTGCAAGCGACTGACGCCAGCCCAAAGAAAAAAGGCAGGTGTGGCAGAGGAGGCGGGGTAAGCAGGTAAAGGAGTTCCGTTCCGTCGTGCTCACAACTCAGGGAAGTATACCGATGTTTTGTTTTTGAGGCTTTTGTGTCTTCGTTTTAGAGCCGATTGCACGTAAGTAGCTCAATATATAATACTCAGATATTAGGCGTGAATATAAAGATAAAGCTATTTGTTTTGGGGTAAACTATGTATCTGAACAAACCCATTTAAAAGTGAGCGAAATCTCAGTGGGGTACTTTTAATAATCTGTATGCTGCTGGGGTTGGGTTTTTAGATTTCGTGTGAATTACAAAGATTTGTTTGTCGCTGTGTTTTATGTCGAGCTGTGCTACAGTGTTATGTGACGTCAGTTTTAACACACCTGCATAAGTCTTTGGTGAACAGAAGAGCTAGGATACTTTTAGTAGGGGTTTCATACATTGCCGTGGATGTGATAGACACATTTGCAATGCTATAAACTGGAACATAGCTGTAAACTTATAAAGATTCAATCCAACAGAAGCAAGAAAATGGTGAAACAAGAGTCAGAGTCAGCCAACCGGCCTGACAACACCGCCTTTACTCAGCAAAGGCTTCCGGCATGGCAGCCTATACTTTCTGCTGGCATTGTAATCCCAGGGTTTGTCCTCATTGGGCTAGCCTTCATTGGCATCGGAGTCCTTCTCTTTGTCACTTCCAGGAGCATCCAGGCGTTAGAGGTATGACTTCCACACTTAAAGCATATGTTGTCTCAAGCCCAGGGTGAATAATCAAATGTCACCTGCATGCAGCCACTATTAAAAAAAAAAAAGATTAAACAGTCATAAAAATGAAAACCACAAAAACATGAGTTTAATAATAATGGTCATCTTGTTAAAAACAAATGATCTGCTGGGAAAAACTTCAGGTTCTGCATCTCCTGACTAAACACTGTCCACACCATATACACCCACATTTACAACCATGTACAGTGGGACAAATGGTCCAAGACACTAAACTGGCTCTTAAATCCAAAAGCAACTCATGTGCAGGAGGCCCCAAAATGCTTACCACAGCACCCAAATGATATGAGGAGAACATCCTGCTGCCAGACAGAACAGGACACCCCGGGAGGTCTATGTCTATGCCTTAAAGGTTCAGAGCTGCTTTGGTGGCATTAGGGTGACCTACACATTATATGGGATCATTCTTATGAACAGTTACTGACCATGCTGTCTGCTTACAAACTTGAACAGAAGAATGAACATGGATGTTTTTGAGAAGTAAAAATTCATACTTTCATGTTCTTTCCTACACAGTTTGACTACACTGGGTATGACACTGGATCACCATGTTTTACCTGCGCCTACTCAACTGCAGTAAACTGCAAATGCTCACTGAACTTCACCCTCGGCACTCTGTTTGAGGTTGTGATGGATCCTTACTTTATAATATTTGCCAGCAAAACTGTACTCCTGCTTCTCACTCCATGCTGATTTATTTATTTTTTTAAATTGTGGGTTTTGTTTTCTGTTTTCCTCAATCACAGGGCCCTGTGTTCTTTTATTACGGATTGTCAAACTACTTCCAAAACTACAGAAGATATGGGGCGTCCAAAGATAATAACCAGCTATATGGAGACCTGAGTTACTTTAAAGTGAGTTAAGAACACACAGTATTTCACGGACACACACACAGATTTACATCATTTTAATTTGTGTAAAAACCTGCAGTATCTAAAGCTGTGCTGGTTTTACTTTTACAGCTCTGTAATTCATGTAAATCTTTCATATCATGAATAAATAAAATAAAAAAATAAAAAACCTTTGTCTGTGTCTGTTGAAGAGCCCCAGTAGTTCCTGTGCTCCCTATGACAAAAACGGCAACAACACACCAATTGTGCCATGCGGCTCAATAGCAAACAGCATGTTCAATGGTATGTATGGGATCTCTAGTAATTGTGGAGATTAAACTATCTGCTGCATAAGGAAGTGTTCTTTTTTTTTTTTTTTCTTTTAAAGACACCTTCAAACTGTCTAGAAGCATCAATGGGAATATGTATAACGTGCCCCTGGATGGAAAAGGAATAGCTTGGTGGACAGACTACAATGTCAAATACAGAAATCCAAGCGTTACACCTCTGCAGAATGCCTTCAATGGTAGTAACTGTAGTTTAATTGATCAAAACTTGTGTTTGATAGAGGTTAAATTAAAAAGTGTGCATTCGGGGAACTTAACATAGTTTGGTAACTGTTGGCCTACTTTGACTTGCAGGTACTGTGAAACCCATAAGTTGGTCTAAGCCTGCTTATGAGTTGGACACATCAGACCTTAATAACAACGGGTTGGTGAATCAAGATTTTCTGGTGTGGATGAGGAGGGCAGCCCTGCCAAATTTCAGAAAGCTGTATCGACGAATCTATGCAAGCGAGGATTATCAAAACGGTCTCCCAGCTGGAAACTACACGCTTGAGATTACCTACAGTATCCTTATACTCATTGATGCATAGATTTATATATACGGTAGTGTTTGTTAAGCATGAGTCGATTGTTTGTGGCAAACACACTAAAGCTGAGATGTTTGGAGTTTTTTTTGTTTGTTTTGTTTTTAATTACAACCATATTTAAACAGTAATGAGGCAAGTGTTTCCACTCATTCTTGTTGAGAGCAAGTTTTGCACCAGTGGCAAGATTTACAAGGCTCTAGTGGTCACGTTACAGCCACAGCAGTGTATTTGTAACTTTTTCAACAGGTTGAGTGTGGCTCTATTTTCACCAGGCTCCTGGCTTGAGCACAATGACTCAGGAGTTCCTTAAGATGATAAAAAAAACCAGGCAAATTTTCTGACATAGGTAAACAACCTAGGCAAATGGCTTTTGATTGTCGTGTGCCACAGGACTTATGTAAAGCTCTCCATGATATCTTTCACTTTGGAAAACAGGACTGTAAGTTTGAATACTTTAACTACAACATTTAAATATATTTGCTTGTTTGCAATGCAAGCAAGACAGATTTTTATGGAATGAAAAGTCAGTGGTTTATTTTTTTTATATAACTTTGTCTTTTCTGCTTTAGTGTTATTCTTTTCCACAATTCTTCGTATTTATTTGTATCTATTCTCAGTGTATATCCTTAACACTTGTGCCCCAGACTATCCTGTTCGGGATTTTAACGGGGCGAAGAAGATTGTGTTCAGCAATGTGTCCTGGATGGGTGGAAAGAATGAGTTCCTCGGCATTGCCTACCTCGTGATTGGTTCCATGTGTGTTGTGATGTCCATAGTTATGCTCATTGTCTATGCTAAATTCAAGTTCCCGAATGAGGAATGAGCATCCTGTCACAGACTTCAGTGGATGTATCAACTCGATCGACATTTTCGAACATCTTTTCCGTCTTTTTGGCCTTCATTCAATGAGGTGATCAAGGTGCAGTTTAGTCCTAATACGAAATGCTCAGATCATGTATTTTTATCCTGGGTATGAAGATTTATCTCTGGATGTGCAGACAAAGTCTGTTTTTAACTTTCATACGACTTGATGCTGATGTTACTGTGTTGATTCCTTGCATCTAATGAGCTAGTGTTGGGGGGTTTTTTGTTTTGGTTTTTTTTAAAAGAAGCTATTATTTTTAATTTTGGTATACATAGTTGTCCACTGGCACATCTGTAAAATAGTGCTTTACTTGTCTAGCCAGCTAATAGTCATTGCCAGCAGACCTCTTAAAAACATGCTGTTATCATCAAAAACTGAGCTGCCTTCTCTCTTTAACTCAGTAACAATATTAAAGCCATAAATCATTGAAAGGCTATTTAATCTGTGGGGTGTGTAATAGAAGTTACAAATGTTGCTGTTACTCAGGGATGCGGTGTATAGGCTAACCCCTTAATTATATTTTCTCTTAACTTGTTCCAGTTTGAACTGTGTTTACTCTTTGAAACTAATGCTTTATTTTATGTCGGTATTTATTTAAATAAACATGACCAGAACCACTGTGTCCTATTTCTTATTATCACAAGATAACTATGACCAACAGTGACATGCAATGGGTAATATTTCAACAACCTGTGTTGGGGTTTAAGGTGACATGTTTAGCCCCTTAGAACACTTTTTTTCTGGTAAACTTTCTCATATTATAATTTCCAGATATACAGATCTGGCATAGTTTAAGAAATATATATTGCATTGAAATTAGTTTGGTTTTTTTTGTAAATAGATTAACCTCAGTTGTTTCCTTTTGTCTTAAATGTGGCAAAATCTGTCTTGGATAAGCGAGGTCGACGCATAACATAAAATATCATAACATTAAATACACATTCACAATATCACCTATCACCAGTGAGTAGTTTATTTGATAATGACACTAAAGAAAATTTGCTCTGTTTAACTTACAATTTTGAATCCTTTACCTTTTTCCCATTATCAGATTCTGCATATGCAATCAAACTCAGAAAGCTCAATTTAATTTTAGGCTATATGTACATTTTTTAAAGTGTAAGTAATAAGTACTATTTGAAAAATTCATGCTAAATGTATACAAAACAGGTCTGACCCATTGGGGCATTGACAGAGGATTTCTAATGATGTCCTAGGGTGTCTGGCACAGGGACATCGAGATCCCCGTGATCTTTTTTGTCCTGTGGGTTTGTGGGTGGGGTCTCTGCAGAAGGGACTTGTTCCGGCTCTTTGTCCTGTTCCTCCAGTAGTTCCTGAGCAATTTTTGTGGTGATACTTCACATTGTCCTGCTGGGGTGGGGCCCACTCATGACACATGATTTAAATGTGATCCCATGGAGTGCCCATAAAGCACATGTCCAGAGGCCCCATTCCCACCATGCCACTGGGCTGGAGCACTATTACTGTCTAATAATGAGATGGAAAGGGTACTTTACTCAAACACTTTGCTCAAGTACACTTTTCATATAGTTAAAAATATGCTAGGCTACTTTCTTTTTCTACTTAATTTTGGATGCAGATACTGTACTTTATACTCCATAACATTTATTTTGAAGCTTTAGTTATTATTTTACAGATCTTTAGATACAAATCTACACACAAAAGAAAAGGTTAGCTAACTTCCATCTGCAGTTTCAGGGCAGGTTAAAAAAAAGTAGATAAAGTTCAAATCTATCAACAGGGACACACACACACACACACAATTTTAATCACATATATACAGAATTACATAAAAAATTAAGCAGTCATAATCAAATGAATGCTCACAAGACAGAGTACTCAAGATACATTTTTTAATATTATGACTAAAGATGTAAATCTATACAAGTTTTCAAATTATTGTGAAATATATTCCAATCATTAATTGCTTAACAGGAGAGAGCAGACTGCACAAAAGTGGTGTATCGCTTAGGCACACCTACAGTCTCCCCTCATGGTGGACCTGGTTGCTCTACTCATTTGCCCAGAGCAGAGCTGGATAAATCTTGTATTGTATTCAGATGTACTAAATGCATATCTGAATGCAATAGGGAGTATTCTGTGGATGGTGCCTCACTGACATACTTGTCGACAGGTAAGGTACATAAAAGGCTGATCTCTAAACTGTATTCATGTTTACAATCATACAGAAAGCACTCCACCCAGTATGTTAAAAACAAATGGGAGAAAGAAGCAGCTATCACACTTACGTATGAAGGTTGGTTAAATATTTGTAAAACAAACACCAGCACCTCAAGCTCCCCTCTTTGGAGGGAATTTTCCTGGAAGAATAGTATTAGATTTTTCATTACCCCTAAATATAAATCACTTCAGAATAGCAAACCTGAGTCTGGTAACTGCTGGAGGCAATGTGGCAACACTATAGCTGACTACTACCACATATTCTGGGACTGCCCGGCTATTAAATCTTATTGGGCCGAGATACTAATGAGGATTAAAAAGGTAATATGTTTCAAGATTGATTTTTGCTTTTCCATAATATATTTGGGAAACATACCAGTAGAAATGAGTATGAATGATAAATACCTTTTTAAAATATTCCTGGCGGCAAGTAAAAAAGCAATAACTAAAAGATGGCTGGACAAGGATCCACCGACGGTTGGAGAATGGTCAGCCATAGTAAAAGTTATTTGTGAAATGGAAAAGATTACCTTTTCTCTAAGACTCTGTAAAGGAAAAATTTCAAAGATATTGGTCAAAATGGTTTTCGAGTATGCAAAAGGATTGTGAATAATGTGGGAAAAGGATCTTATTCATTCCGATCGCACCCTCTTTTCATTTAACCTGATTTTTCTAGTGTTCAACTGGTCTTATTTCCTTTTTGTGCTAATTGGACACTTGTGTAGACATACACAACAATATGTAAAAGGGTACACATGGATGAATATGTATGTATGCACATGTAGGTATGTAGGTACTTGAAGGTGTGTGTGTGTGTGTGTGTGTGTGTGTGTGTGTGTGTGTGTGTGTGTGTGTGTGTGTGTGTGTGTGTATGTACATAGATGTGAGTGTATGTGCACAGCATGTGTGGATGTATGCGCATATATAAAGGAGCAAGATGCACTGTGTATTTCAAAGTGGAAAAGTTAGTAATTTTAGTAAGTTTACATAGCTCTGGGTGAAGGAGGATGCTAGGGATAGGGTGAGAGGGAGGATGGGATGACCTGTTGTGGCGACCCCTAGAGACAATAACCTGAAAAGAAGAAGGAGATTATTCAATTATTATATAAATATAATATAGATCATTAAATGTAAGTGACCATTTTTTTTTAGTATTACTTAACAAGGATTATAAATTTTACTTGAGTAAAGACTAACACAAATAATTCACTACAAAACAATTCGCCAAGTTTCATGTAATGATAATAAAGATGTAGTGAGTTACAGGGTTGCACATTATGGAGGGCCACGAGTGCCCAAGTGAATTAAATAAATGCATCATTAAATAATTAATTAAGTGTGTAATTTAATAATTAAAATAGGAAATAGTTAATAAATTAAATTAGTAAATAATGAATTAACATCAATTAATTTATTTTAAAACATTCAATAAATTGATTTATTCATTTCTTTCCAATTATAATTTATTAATGACATATTTAATTAATTAATTATCTATTTATCTAATTTATATTGGCACTCGTGGTCCCCAATAGTACATGGGCCTCAACATGCCAAAGGTCCCCTTAATGCCTTTGATTTCTTAAAATTACATTATTAGTGAATTAACAATAGCATAAAGGTTTGTATTTTAAAAGCTATTTCAGCTGCATCATTCGAGACAACTCCCTTTCTCCCCCTATTTGTCACACATGGCGATAACAAAAGGACAGAAAAAAACTGATTAATTCAACTGCATTACGGGTATTGTAGTCTTTGACGACCACAGCTCAGTGAACTCCCTATTTAAGAAACGACATATACCAGAATCCTTTGCGCAGATAAAACAGATTGCGTCGGTTGCGACGTTTTGACAGCGGCAGTCAGTCAACCTATGACCCGCTGGTGGACGCTGGAGTCAGCTTGTTACCGTCATCCTTTTTTCTTTGTTCACTTTCACACAACACCTGGTCGTTGTTGACGCTCTTCGAAGGATGTCCGACGGCGGGGGGACGGAGGAAAACTCCGGCACTATGGAGGTGTCGGCCGTTCAGACGGTGGCTGATACCTCGGTGCTGCAGAAGCACATTCGGAAGCTGGTACCGCTGCTCTTGGAAGATGGCGGCGAGGCCCCGGCCTCACTGGAAACCGCCCTGGAAGAGAAGAGCTCCGTGGAGCAGATGAGAAAATTTCTGGCCGATCCCCAAGTTCACACCATCCTGGTCGAGAGAAGCGCTCTGAAAGGTACCTTTGAGAACTCGGCTAGCTCATGAGTATTATTTTAATAGCAGCACTGTTTGTTCACCCAGTTAGTTTAGAATAAATTCAGCGTCTTTGCAAATGAGCTTTTAGTGTTAACTACCTGCCAAATCTTTTGGAAGCTCATCCTTAACTGACTTTTTTATAACGATATTAGCAGATGTTGCTAAAGCTGTCCGTCTAGTTACTGTAAGATAACTGCGCCACACTGGGTGGGGACGATAAAACAATCAATTACAGCAATAGAAAAAATAGTGCTGTATGTTGACGTAACTCTGTTATTTTTGTTTTCCTTCTGCATTTATGTAAAGTTATTATATATGCATATCACGTTAAGGCCTGCTGCACAAATAACGAGACAGACACACAGTCATAATAAAAACGTGGAGCATAATTATAGGAATTCAAAGAGAATAGCTCCATTGTCATAGCTGCGAGTCGTATTATCATGTGAACCAGCTTGTGTCAATAAACACATTATCTTCAGTTTCCCCAGGCAAATTAATGCTCAGCTCCTGAGCTACATGCCTATTATATCTGTGCTGAATCTTGATCCTTTGATACCACACATGACCAGTCTGAGCCTGGAGGTTTCGGATTCCCAGCCGAAGAGTCACTTCCCCGGCCTATTCGATGTTTTGCACTAAGAATACTGATACTGCAATGCAGCCCAGTCATCACTTGCAAGGGAGGGTGGGGACATGAATAGCTCCACCATCATCCACTGCAGCATTTCTCATTGTGCACATCTATCTAACATTGAAATAGTGTATTTCTTTCTTTAGCTGCAGGGCAACTTTACTGGGCTTAAGGAGTCAATCATCTCTCCTTCATGCAAGTCTGTAAATAGTTTTAAATAATGTAAAAATAAAAGCAGTCACATGCTTATTGTACATGAGGCAAATGCAAAATGTAGTAAAGCAGGAATATTTGCACTGTGGTGTTGTCATTTTGACATTGAGAAGGTAGTAATGTGCTACTTTGACCTTGTTTAACACATAATAAGTATGAAGAACCTAGTACAAACATTCAATGATGGGTCATCTGTTTAGTTATTAAATTAATATATATATTTGTTTCCCCACAGAGGAGGTTGGAGATGAGGGTGAGGAGGAGAAAGAGTGCATCACTTATAATGTCAGCATTGACATCCACTATGGGCTCAAGTCCAACAGGTAAATAATACACTGGAAAGAGTTATACTTCATATGATACTAAGGTTATTTAAATTCTGGCCTTGAATACATTCACCTTTTCTTTACCTTGTAGCTTGGCTTTGATCAAGAGGATGGGCGTCATTGATGCAGACAAACCGATATCAACCCAAGTGCGAGTGCTGACCTTGAGTGAGGACTCTCCCTACGAGACACTTCACTCTTTCATCAGCAATGCTGTCTCTCCTTTCTTCAAGTCCTACATCCGTGAGTCTGGGAAAGCAGACAGGTAATGTTACTTTTCAAAGCCTTTCTTAAATAAATGAAATCCTGAACTTGGTATTGAGCTGCAAATGTAATGGAAGAAAAAAATTGTAACACTGTGTTATCTGTTACAACTTTCTAGAGATGGGGATAAGATGGCCCCCTCTGTTGAGAAGAAGATTGCAGAGCTGGAGATGGGCCTTCTCCACCTGCAGCAAAATATTGAGATTCCTGAGATCAGCCTGCTCATCCACCCCATCATCGCAAATATCGCCAAGCAGTGCTATGAGCGTGGGGAGAAGCCCAAGGTCACAGACTTTGGCGACAAAGTGGAAGATCCCACTTTCCTTAACCAGCTGCAATCTGGAGTTAACCGCTGGATCAGGGAGATCCAAAAGGTTGGAGGAATTTCTATGTATTTGTCTCGAATAAAAAGTGAAGGACAGAAGTATATAACAAAGCAAAACCAGTCTATGGAAAAAAAAAAACTCTAATAAAAAACACTTGATTTATGGTTGCTATCGTCATTGCTCGTGCCCTTCTAGGTGACTAAGCTCGATCGTGACCCAGCCTCGGGCACAGCCTTGCAGGAAATTAGTTTCTGGCTGAATCTGGAGAGAGCCCTCAACAGGATCCAAGAGAAGAGAGAGAGCCCAGAGGTTCTTCTCACACTGGACATCCTGAAACATGGGAAACGTTTCCATGCTACTGTCAGTTTTGACACAGACACTGGTGAGTGAGACAACTTTGCTGTTTTTACCTGGCTGGCTCAGCTCATGTTTGCCTTTAGTGAAACACAAGTAAATTTTCATTCCTCCTCTACTTCTTTACGCAGGTTTGAAACAGGCAGTGGAAACCGTCAATGACTACAATCCTCTGATGAAAGACTTCCCTCTTAATGACCTGCTTTCTGCCTCAGAGCTTGATAAGATCCGCCAGGCTCTAATGGCCATATTTACTCACCTGAAAAAGATCAGGAACACAAAGTATCCCATCCAGAGAGCACTACGCCTAGTAGAGGCCATCTCCAGGGACCTGAGCTCCCAGCTCCTCAAGGTGTTGGGTACCAGGAAGCTCATGCATGTCGCCTATGAGGAATTTGAAAAGGTTGGTGTGGTTGGGTCTCCAGCATAAAATAGCACCCAGAATTACGCACACACACCTTAGCCACTCACAGTATTCTACATTTTCCTGAATGCCCTTTACACTTGTCTGCACAGGTGATGGTGGCTTGCTTCGAGGTGTTCCAGACTTGGGAGGATGAGTATGAGAAACTGCAGGTGCTTCTGAGGGACATTGTGAAGAGGAAGAGGGAGGAGAACCTGAAGATGGTGTGGCGTTTGAGCCCTGCTCATAGGAAACTTCAGTCCCGACTGGATCACATGAGGCGTTTCAGAAGGCAGCATGAGCAGCTGAGGGCTGTCATAGTCCGTGTGCTGAGGCCTCAGGTAAAGTTTCTTCAGCATCTTAAAGGACACCGTTAAACGGTCACTTTTTAATCACAGCTTGATTGAGAGATTTAATGTTATTTTTTGTTTTTTGTTTTTCAGGTATCTGCAGTGCCTCAGCATGCACCTGGAGAGACAGTTGAGCCTCAAGATATGAAGGTGGCTGGAGTTCTCTTTGATGCTGCTGATGCCAATGCTATTGAGGAGGTCAATCTGGCATATGAGAATGTGAAAGAGGTCGATGGCCTGGATGTGTCCAAGGAGGGAACGGAGGCCTGGGAAGCCGCCATGAAACGCTACGATGAGCGCATCGACCGCGTGGAGACCCGTATCACTGCCCGCCTTCGTGATCAGCTGGGAACCGCCAAGAACGCCAATGAGATGTTCCGCATCTTCTCCCGCTTCAATGCTCTCTTCGTGCGCCCCCACATCCGTGGTGCCATCCGGGAGTATCAGACACAGCTCATCCAACGTGTGAAAGATGACATCGAGTCGCTGCACGACAAGTTCAAAGTGCAGTATCCTCAGAGCCAGGCCTGTAAGATGAGTCACGTCCGGGACCTGCCTCCTGTGTCTGGCTCCATCATCTGGGCCAAGCAGATAGACCGTCAGCTGACTGCGTACATGAAGAGGGTGGAGGATGTTCTGGGTAAAGGCTGGGAGAACCATGTGGAGGGGCTGAAGCTGAAGCAGGATGGAGATAGTTTCCGGGCTAAACTCAACACTCAAGAGATATTTGATGATTGGGCCCGCAAGGTATTTTATTCAACGCTGATTCAGAAATTTGGAAAAATATTCTAAATTGTAATTCTTACGCATTACTTTGTTTTGTGCTAATTGCAAATTCTAAATATTTGTTATCCCTTTCTTTTCTAAATCAGGTTCAGCAGCGTAACCTTGGTGTGTCTGGTCGGATCTTCACCATTGAAAGTACCCGTGCCCGTGGAAGGGGAGGAAACATGCTTAAGCTTAAAGTTAACTTTCTTCCTGAGATCATCACCCTTTCCAAAGAGGTCCGCAACCTCAAGTGGCTGAGCTTCCGTGTTCCTTTGGCCATTGTCAACAAAGCCCACCAAGCTAATCAGCTGTACCCATTTGCCATCTCTTTGATCGAGAGTGTTCGCACCTACGAGCGTACTTGCGAGAAAGTAGAGGAGCGGTCCTCCATCTCCCTGCTGGTTGCTGGGCTCAAGAAAGAGGTTCAAGTTCTCATCACTGAGGGCATCACTCTCGTCTGGGAGTCTTACAAGCTGGATCCCTATGTTCAGAGACTGGCTGAGACGGTCTTCAACTTCCAGGAGAAGGTCAGTGTGAAGTCACCACTCAACAGTTACAGACATGCAAGGACACAAACTCCAAAATGTCATTTAACTTTTGAATGACAAGTTGTACCAAACAATTTTTTCCCTATTGTTTTTCAGGTGGATGACCTCTTACTGATTGAAGAGAAGATTGACTTGGAGGTTCGTTCTCTGGAGACCTGCATGTTTGACCACAAGACCTTCTCCGACATCCTGAACCGTGTGCAGAAAGCTGTGGATGACCTAAATCTGCATTCCTATTCCAATTTGCCCATCTGGGTCAACAAGCTTGACATTGAGGTTGGTACTAAAAATTACATATTGTTCTGTAACTGATATAAAGTAATAGAAAAAATTGGAATATTTTGGTGTAATTTTTGTTTCATTTTATAGGGTGCTTGTTGCTATTGTATTAAAATGGATGATGTTCTTTTAGATTGAGCGTATCCTGGGAGTGCGTCTTCAGGCTGGTCTTAAGGCTTGGACCCAGGTCCTCCGTGGCCAGGTAGAAGACAAAGCTGATGTGGACATGGACACAGAGGCTCCACAAGTCAGCCACAAACCTGGAGGGGAGCCCAAAATCAAGGTGAGAGTTGTGTGAAGTGGTACTGTGTTGCTTTGTCATGCTTTTTAAATGTTGATACACTACTTTTAACGTCTTGGGAAACCATGAACATCTAGGCACAGCCAGCTGTTTTATTATTATTTGTTTATTCCTAGAATGTGGTCCATGAGCTGAGGATCACTAACCAGGTGATCTACTTGAACCCACCAATTGAAGACTGTCGCTACAAGCTCTACCAGGAGATGTTTGCTTGGAAGATGGTTATCCTTTCTCTGCCCAGGATCCAGAGTCAGAGATACCAGGTAGCCATCTTAAAACAGTTGTTGTTTGCACTGGTGAATATCTGGCATATGTGGTGATGAAGTTTAAAACCACTTTTTAGACAAAATGTCTTTTATTTTACTCGGGTAGGAATGATATTTGATGGTTTGTCCTATTGTACTTTGTACTGTTGCTTTTATTTAAGCCACTCTGTCCGTCCTCGTTAGGTGGGTGTTCATTACGAGCTTTCAGAGGAGGAAAAATTCTACCGCAATGCCCTCACTCGGATGCCTGATGGACCTGCAGCCTTAGAGGAGGCCTACAATGCTGTAGAAGACATTGTCAATGAGGTTGAGCAGTATGTTAAGGTAAGGGACCTCTATTTTAAAATAAAACATTACCTTACAAATGTGTTATTACAAATTGATAGCTATTGAGTATTCATGTTTTATTGTTTGTTTTTAGCTTTTATGACTCTTTGGACATACGGGATATAGATTTGTAGTTATTTCACTGTTTATATGCTTTATTTTTGTTACTGCTGTCCAGGTGTGGCTGCAGTACCAGTGCTTGTGGGACATGCAAGCTGAAAATATTTATAACCGTCTTGGTGAAGACCTCACGAAGTGGCAAGCCCTGCTGGTCCAGATCCGCAAAGCTAGGGGAACCTTTGACAATGCTGAAACTCGAAAAGAGTTTGGACCAGTGGTCATCGACTATGGCAAGGTAGTAATGACTGACAGTTCATGGTGTTGTGTTCAAGCTGAAATTGTTTTTTTTAACAATAGGTAGGAGAAATACAGAAATACATTTCTACATTAAAATTTCCCTTCTTTGTGCAAATTAGTTTTATGCAGTTGTATTTTTGACAATCCAGAACCCTTTGTGTATCTGTAGGCTATACATTAAATGTTCATATTTCTTTCTGATAACAGGTCCAGTCTAAGGTGAACTTGAAGTATGACTCCTGGCACAAGGAGGTTCTCAGCAAGTTTGGTCAGATGCTGGGGCAGAACATGCAGGACTTCCATGCTCAGATCTCCAAGGTAATGTATTGTTTTACCTGCATAGTTGCATGGATGCATCACTTACACACAGGGTAATAGTTATTCAGGACAGATGACTCATGCTTTGCTGTTCCTCACCAGTCTCGTCAAGATCTCGAACAACATTCTGTGGACACGGCTAGCACGTCAGATGCTGTCAACTTCATAACATATGTCCAGACTCTGAAGCGAAAGATCAAACAGTTTGAGAAAAATGTGGATGTAAGTAATCTAAACTATGTTTTTTATTTTTAAAGTCAGTTTAATTAAAAACATTTTCTAATCACATTCTCCCTCTTTTTTTTTTTTACCCGTAGTTATTCCGTAATGGACAGCGTTTGCTGGAGAAGCAGAGATTTCAGTTCCCTCCTTCTTGGCTCTACATTGATAACATTGAAGGTGAATGGGGTGCATTCAGTGACATAATGAAGCGCAAGGACACTGCTATCCAGCAGCAGGTGGCCAACCTGCAGATGAAGATTGTCCAAGAGGACAAAGCTGTGGAAAACCGCACCACTGACTTGCTTAATGATTGGGAGAAGACCAAACCAGTTGCTGTAAGAAATATTTCTTAATAAATTTAGTTTTCTATTTGCAGCACATTTAATACTAGATGTGATTAATATTTTTAGATACATAACTTAATGATACCTTAGTTATAAGGAAATGGCAGATAAAGACATTTGTTAAAGTGAGGTAACGGTATTAAAAATCTGACTTTTTTTTTTTTTTAATGTCTGATCTGTTCCCTTAGGGTAACCTGCGTCCTGAAGAGGCCCTTCAGTCTCTGACCATCTATGAAGGCAACTTTGGTCGTCTGAAGGTTGAAAGGGAGAAGTGTGCCCGTGCCAAAGAGGCCCTGGAGCTGACTGATACTGGTCTGCTTAGTGGCAGTGAGGAGAGAGTGCAGGTAATGCCAGTGCACATTTACATAAATGGTTAAATTATAAAATGTTGGTCGAGGGCTCATTTAAACCCATTCTGTTTTCTGGCTGTATGTCATTATCCATAAACTAAAAATTAAACCATTAACTGACCGTTTTGACCCATTTCTGTCATTGTGGTGACCTGTAGGTGGCGCTGGAGGAACTGCATGACCTGAAAGAGGTGTGGTCCGAACTGTCAAAGATCTGGGAGCAGATTGACCAAATGAAAGAGCAGCCATGGGTTTCTGTACAACCTCGCAAGGTACCAAAAGCAGAGCAAACATTTAGATTACATCCCTGTGCTGTTCTGTATGATTCTTAAGTTCTTCACAGAATATAACATTAGTTTATTTATTTGTATACGTAGCTCCGTCAGAGTCTTGATGCACTTCTGAACCAGCTGAAGAACTTCCAAGCAAGGCTGAGGCAGTATGCTTCATATGAGTACGTGCAGAGGATGCTTAAAGGATACTTGAAGGTCAGCAAACTAGTTTCCCTCGAACTAATCAAAAGTTCTAACTTACATGACAAATTCGCATTTTAAATTTCCTGTGCTTTCCTTTTCACTCTAGGTCAACATGTTGGTGATTGAGCTTAAATCAGAGGCTCTGAAGGACCGCCACTGGAAGCAGCTGATGAAGCGCTTGCATGTGAACTGGGTCCTGTCCGAGCTGACTCTTGGACAGATCTGGGATGTGGATTTGCAGAAGAATGAGATGGTGGTGAAGGATGTTCTTCTGGTAGCCCAGGGAGAAATGGCTTTGGAGGAGTTCCTGAAACAGGTAAAGAGGGCAGATTCACAAGAGATGGGCAGTTATAGTCTACATCATTAGAAATAGCTCCCTGGTTTGCTATGCTATAATTGTACTTATGCATCTTTCGGTTTTCAGATCCGTGAAGTGTGGAACTCCTACGAGCTCGACCTGGTGAACTACCAGAACAAGTGCCGTCTGATTAGAGGTTGGGATGACCTCTTTAACAAGGTCAAAGAACATATCAACAGTGTGTCGGCCATGAAGTTGTCTCCTTACTACAAGGTAAACAGAATTATATGTTTAGTTTATTAAGGTGGTAGTTGAGCTTTTTTTTCTTTCTTTTTTTTCTCCTTAATATTTCAGCCAGTCAGGATGGCATACATCAGTACCATGTTCTTCTTTCCTTTTTCTCCCAGGTGTTTGAAGAAGATGCTCTGAGCTGGGAAGACAAGCTGAATCGAATTATGGCTCTGTTTGATGTTTGGATTGACGTGCAGCGTCGCTGGGTCTATCTGGAAGGTATCTTTACAGGCAGTGCTGACATCAAACATCTTCTGCCTGTAGAAACTCAGAGATTCCAGAGGTAAGTCTTTCTAAATGCTGCTAAATCGAGTCAGCATTTTAAGGATATTTTTATAAATAATATAAGTAAACTTTAGGAATCATAATCTGATTTATTTGGCGCACTCATGTTTAGTCTCTATTTCCTGCCATAAAAATATTTTCTATTAACTTGTGTAATCTGTCTCTGTCTTTTTCCAGTATCAGCACTGAGTTCTTGGCACTGATGAAGAAGGTGACAAAATCTCCTCTGGTGATGGATGTCCTGAACATACAGGGAGTACAGAGGTCCCTGGAGCGACTGGCTGATCTTCTTGGAAAAATCCAGAAAGCCCTTGGAGAATACCTGGAGAGAGAAAGATCCTCATTCCCCAGGTATGAAGGGCATACTGAAGCTGAGCAAACAAAAGCAGGAATGTGTAACATGTCTTCATATGTATTTTAGAAGTGAAAGAGTGTGTCAGATATTTATTAATACACTGATTTGATCAATTACTGTCTTGTTGTTGGCAGGTTCTACTTTGTGGGAGATGAGGACCTGCTTGAGATAATTGGCAACAGCAAGAACGTGGCCAAACTCCAGAAGCACTTCAAAAAGATGTTCGCTGGTGTCTCCAGCATCCTCCTCAATGAAGACAACACTGAGGTGCTGGGAATTTCATCACGTGAGGGTGAAGAGATTATCTACAAGACACCAGTCTCCATCACAGAGCACCCGAAGATAAATGAGTGGCTGACACTGGTGGAGAAGGAGATGAGGGTGACCTTGGCCAAACTGCTGGCAGAGTCCGTCACAGAGGTCACTACTTTTAACAAGGGCACAGCCATTGACCTGAGCCAATATATCAACTGGATTGATCGCTACCAGGTTGGGATTTAAATAATTAATTCCATACTCTTTTAATTTTGAAACACTCTTGAAATCTGGAACTGTGTTAATGTCGTCTTATCTTTATTCTCCTTTTACAGGCCCAGCTGGTAGTCCTGTCCACCCAGATTGCCTGGTCTGAGAACATAGAGTCTGCCTTGACTACAATCTCTGGTGGTGGGGACATGACGCCACTGCAGGGAGTTCTGTCGAATGTGGAAGCCACCCTCAACGTGTTGGCTGACACTGTGCTGATGGAGCAGCCTCCAATCCGCAGGAGGAAACTGGAGCACCTGGTGAGTTTGGAATTTATTTTTGTAAGTATTTGTGAACAAATTGTTGTTGGATAAAAATGGTCTGAAATCCATTTCGCTCTCCATTCTTAGATCACAGAGCTGGTGCACCAGCGTGATGTGACCAGGACTCTGATCAAGAACAAGATCGACAACCCCAAGTCCTTTGAGTGGCTCAGCCAGATGCGCTTCTACTTTGATCCCAAGCAGACAGATGTCCTCCAACAGCTGTCCATTCAGATGGCTAATGCCAAGTTTAACTATGGCTTTGAGTACCTGGGTGTCCAGGACAAGCTCGTTCAGACCCCTCTGACCGACCGTTGCTATCTCACCATGACCCAGGCTCTCGAGGCTCGCCTTGGTGGATCTCCATTTGGTATGGAACTACTTTTAACTTTTTGTTTTACAAGATGGCATGGAGGGGAAAAAACCTCCAAACTTGACTGAATTTGTCCTTCATCTAGGTCCTGCTGGCACTGGGAAGACTGAATCAGTAAAAGCCCTCGGTCACCAGCTTGGACGTTTTGTCCTGGTCTTCAACTGTGACGAGACTTTTGACTTCCAGGTGAATGACTATTTATAATTTTAGTTCCTAAGCAATCTTATGACAGGACACCAGCACACCATCAGAGATTAAACACTGTTTGCTCTGTTATTGCTTATTAATTCATTAATCATTTTTGTTTTCTTCTTTAGGCCATGGGCCGCATCTTCGTGGGTCTGTGCCAGGTAGGAGCCTGGGGCTGCTTTGATGAGTTCAACCGTCTGGAAGAGAGAATGCTATCGGCCGTCTCCCAGCAGGTCCAGTACATCCAGGTCGCCTTGAGGGAGCACAGCAACCCCAACAGAGACAGAAGTATGCATAATATTTGTGAAAGATGACTGACCTTTTAATGAGAAATATCCAGACAGACATTTGTGAGAGCAAAACAAATATTCTTCAACACTTCATGCTGCTGAGGAAAAATATCACCAGATTATATCACTATATTCATCACCATTGATTAGGTTTTTCCAGTGGACTGTATTGTAATTAAGTCTTTTTTTTTTCCCCTTCTTCTTCTTTTTGGTCACTTTCCTAGGCGTGCCTGTCACTACAGAGCTCCTGAACAAGCAGGTCAAGGTGAGCCCAGACATGGCCATCTTCATCACCATGAACCCTGGCTACGCTGGCCGTTCCAACCTGCCTGACAATCTGAAGAAGCTCTTCCGTAGCTTGGCCATGACCAAGCCTGACCGCCAGCTCATTGCACAGGTCATGCTCTACTCTCAAGGTTTCCGAACTGCTGAGACCCTTGCCAAGAAGATTGTGCCCTTCTTCAAGTAAGTATTTTTTTTCTTTTTTCTTTTTTCTTTAGTAACTTTGACAGGACTTGAAATTGTCATACCACTGACTTAATCTTTTGCTTCTTTAAAGACTGTGCGACGAGCAGCTCTCCTCCCAGAGCCATTACGACTTCGGTCTCCGAGCACTCAAGAGTGTGCTGATCAGTGCTGGCAATGTCAAGCGTGAGCGAATCCAGAAAATCAAGAGAGAGAAGCTTGAGCGTGGAGAGGATGTTGATGAGAATGAGATTGCAGAGAACCTTCCAGAACAGGAGGTATAAAAAGTAGACTCTTGGACAAGGAGGTCAAGTTTATTCAGTGCAGAGTTTTGGCAACTCTAACAAACTTATTTTAGAAAATGGGTTGTTTTACTCAGTCTCTCTTTTCTTTAGATCCTGATCCAGAGTGTGTGTGAGACCATGGTTCCCAAACTGGTGGCAGAAGACATCCCTCTGCTGTTCAGCCTGCTGTCGGACGTCTTCCCTGGAGTTCAGTACCATAGGGGAGAAATGACTGCTCTGAGGGAGGAGCTGAAGAAGGTCTGCGGAGAAATGTACCTCACTTATGGAGACGGTGACGATGTGGGCAGCATGTGGGTAGAGAAGGTATGAAGCTAAATGGAACTGTGATATACTTTAGTTCAATGGACTTACAAAATGTTCCTGTAAGAGTCACATATACTGACATTTAACTTGTCATTCAACTTTCTCCAGGTGCTCCAGCTGTACCAGATCACACAGATCAACCATGGTTTGATGATGGTGGGACCTTCAGGAAGTGGGAAGACCATGGCATGGAGGGTGCTGCTCAAGGCCCTGGAAAGGTTGGAGGGTGTTGAGGGCGTGGCCCACATTATCGATCCCAAGGCCATCAGCAAGGACCACCTGTACGGAACCCTGGACCCCAACACTCGTGAATGGACTGATGGCTTGTTCACACACATCCTCAGGAAGTGAGTTCTGTAATAACTGAATAATTACACATCTTCCAAGCCAGTCATATTGTTGCGATTTACAAAAAAAAAAAAAGTTAAATCTTTAAATTAACAATTTCTTTCAATTTCAGGATCATTGACAATGTCCGAGGTGAACTGCAGAAGCGTCAGTGGATCATCTTTGATGGCGACGTTGACCCAGAGTGGGTTGAAAATCTGAACTCTGTTCTGGATGACAACAAGCTGCTCACCCTGCCCAATGGAGAGCGTCTCAGCTTGCCACCAAACGTAAGAGCACGGCACTTTAGACGCAGATTTCTTTTTTCTTTTCTTAATGCAGTCTGGCCTGGAGAAACATATGTATTCAACCCAAGTTATTCTTTTTCTGTCCAGGTGCGTGTGATGTTTGAAGTGCAGGATCTGAAGTATGCCACCCTAGCCACCGTGTCCCGCTGTGGTATGGTCTGGTTCAGTGAGGATGTTCTCAGCACTGACATGATCTTCAACAACTTCCTAGCTCGCATTCGCAGCATCCCATTGGACGAGGGAGAGGATGAAGCTCAGCGGAAGAGGAAAGGCACAGAGGATGAGGAAGAGGCTGCTTCACCAATGCTGCAGGTAAATCTAGAGAAGAACACATGCTGTATTTAAAAACAAAAATTAAAAATGACACTCTAAACACCTCTAATGCTGTCCCTACTGTCTGCTTTAAACTAGATCCAGAGAGATTCTGCATCAGTCCTTCAGCCGTACTTTACCTCCACAGGCCTCGTGATCAAGGCCTTGGAGCATGCCTCGAAGATGGAACACATCATGGATTTCACCCGCATGCGGTGTTTGGGCTCACTGTTCTCAATGTTGCACCAGGCCTGCCGTAATGTGGCTCTGTACAACAACAACCACCCTGACTTCCCCATGCCCATTGATCAGCTGGAGAAGTACATGCAGGTAATGTTCTACTTTCTTCTTGCTCCTTAATGAAAGAAGTATAAATGCTGAGGTGTTTCATCAACATGATTACTGTGCTTTCCTAAAACTGATTGTTTTCATGGCATTTCTTTGCAGAGGTATTTGATCTACGCTGTGCTCTGGTCCTTCTCTGGTGATGGAAGGTTGAAGATGAGGGCAGAACTTGGGGAGTATATCCGTCGCATCACCACTGTGCCACTACCCACTGCACCCAATGTTCCCATCATTGATTATGAGGTACATCATTTCTTTGTCAAAGAGTTGTTGCTGCTATCGATTCCCTATATCCGTGTTTGTTTGTTTTGTTTTTTTTAAAAGATGAATCATTGTGTTTTTATTTGTGCTTAGGTGTGCATCTCAGGGGAGTGGCAGTCCTGGCAGGGCAAAGTACCCCAGATTGAAGTGGAGACCCATAAGGTGGCATCCCCAGATGTTGTTGTTCCTACCCTGGACACTGTTCGCCACGAGGCTTTGCTTTACACATGGCTGGCAGAGCACAAACCACTGGTACTGTGTGGACCACCTGGCTCTGGAAAGACCATGACCCTGTTCAGTGCCCTCAGGGCTTTGCCTGATATGGAGGTACTGGGCTATGAAACAATTTTCATGTTGCCTGATCTTTGACGTATTCACAGTCAATCATAATCGGATATTGCCATTATTGTTGTAACTAAGCTGTTAACCCTCTAATAGCCAAATTCCTACTGCTACTTTCTACTAGGTTGTTGGTCTGAACTTCTCCAGTGCCACCACCCCAGAACTGCTGCTGAAGACGTTTGACCACTACTGCGAGTACCGGCGGACTCCAAATGGTGTGGTCCTTGCCCCTGTCCAGCTGGGGAAGTGGCTGGTGTTGTTCTGTGACGAGATCAATCTGCCAGACATGGACAAGTATGGCACACAGAGAGTCATCTCTTTCATCAGACAGGTATGATAAAATGATTTTTATGTTAGGCCTTTGGTATTTTTAAGTATTTCTAAGCACATGAATTAAGTCACTGCAGCTTCAAATTGGGATCCTATGTCTTTACAGATGGTGGAACATGGAGGCTTCTACCGCACCTCAGACCAGACTTGGGTCAAACTGGAGAGGATTCAATTTGTTGGCGCTTGTAATCCTCCCACTGACCCTGGCAGAAAGCCTCTCACACACAGGTACAGCACTCAGGCTCAACACCTGATTAGAACTGTAATATAATTCATATTTAATGCAAAATAAATTCATAATTAAAAACAGAAAAAAATGAGACGGTGGTAATATTATCATGTGATCTTTCTAGGTTCCTGCGTCACGTCCCTGTGGTGTATGTGGACTATCCAGGCCCAGCCTCTCTTACCCAGATTTATGGAACCTTTAACCGTGCCATGCTGCGCCTTATCCCCTCTCTACGAACCTACGCTGAACCTCTTACAGCCGCTATGGTTGAGTTCTACACCATGTCTCAGGTAAAGATGATTACATTTCTCTTAATATGCATGTTTTTTTTTTTTTTTTTTGGTTGTTTTTTTGGTT